>PVJD01009748.1:0-59683 GCA_004026545.1 Mormoops blainvillei
TGAAGTTGACCAAGCTTCCGTATCAATGTCACGATACACCAAATCCACTCCTCTCCTCTGTTATCCACTTAATCTTTCTCAAAATATGTATACCACTGGCCTTAAATACCTATTTGGGCACATCAAGCCCAAAAGTTCACAAATAACATTGTTTAGTTCGAGGCTGGTTTTGTTTCCTTCCTCATCCATACTAGGACGTAATTACCCTACGGCGTTCTCACATACCACCAAAAATCCACTTGCCCCACCTGGGTTTGGCAGCTTCATCCTTCCCCAGGTGCACAGGTGTGACCACCACAGCAGTACTGTTGACTGCACAGTGCCCCTGCTCCCAACTCTGTTCCTGGCACTTTACATGTGCTTTGTCTTCGCCCTCACAGCCTTGCAAGACAGACTTGACCTCCTTTCCGGGGATGAAGAAACTGAGTCACCAAGAGCTTAAGCAACCGTACATGAAGTCACACAACAATTACATGGTAAACTCCGGATTCGAACTCAGGCCTGGCCCTAAGCCTGCACTCTCAGTCACCACGCTGCCCCACCATAATTTTTCAATGGCCTCTTCCCACAAAACCAATGCCAAAAGAATAAAAAACAAGGAGGAAAAGTATATACTTTCTTCTCACATATCTGCTGCTATATCAATCTTTTATTTGTTTAGATAATCAAAATCAGCAGCCTGAAATGAGGATGCCTGTGGGCGTAGCTTCCAATCTGTTCAAAACCTGACAGGCTCACATTAGATTATGTTTCTAGGTTTGGCCTAATTTCTTCTCTATTTCTTGAGTTCTCCACATTGAAATTCACTTTGTAGCTTCACAGAGTTCTTTTATCAACCCAAGCTAATGTGAGAAAAAAATGAATATTCTTATATTGGGATGGTCAAAAAGTTCATTTGTTTTTTCCCTGTACAATGGCTCTAATAGTGTTTAGTTGTCTTTAACTTCATTCTAGACAATTTTGTTAAGATTGTATTGTGACAGCTGTCATATTAGCGTGAATGTTTTAAAAAATTATTAAAATGGATAAATTTTTATCCAGTCATTTTTAATATTGAAGATGGAAGAAAATATACATTTTCAGTATATTATGCTTTATTATTTCAAAAAAGATAAAAACGCAACTGAATGCAAAAAAAGAAGGCATGTGCAGTGTAGGAAGAAGGAGCTGTGACTGAGCTAACAGGTCAAATGTGGTTTGTGAAGTTTCCTGTAGTATTGACATTTTGGCCCAATAATTCTTTGCTGTGGGGGTGTCTTTAGCATTCGAAGATGTTTAGCAGCACACCTGGCCTCTACCCACTAGAAGCCAATAGCAGAAGATAGGCAACACACTCAAAACGTTCAAATTGGTGAAAATGAAAAATGTGTCTTTCATTTTATGGAAAAAACTAAACGGACTTTTTGGGAAACCCGGTATTATTTAATTTGTCTTATTACAGTGCTATTTGAAAAGGAAATTACTTTAGATATAATAAAATGCACAAGTTTGGTTTTACTGGGTGCACGGGCACAAGAGAACTCACTTTCCAGTTCCAAACCTGCATTAGCAGAAAAGTAACTTAAAACTCCATCAAACCATACAAGTTTGAAAGAAAAAGAAACCCACCACTGTTGCTCCCACAAACAAAAAATATGGAAGGCAGTCACTTTTCAGAAATAGCAGATGACTGACTGATTTGCTCCCAGCTTGGTTTGAATGCCATACAAAAGTCAAACAAAATTGTGTGTCCCCATTAGTCTCAGAGATTACACTCTGAAACAGAGACTGCTCACAAGGGCAGAAGAAACAGAACAGGGAACAAACACGAGGATATTTACATTTGTGCTAGCCAGTCTATGCTGCAGAAGCAAGGCCTTGGGAAAACTTCCTGTTGACAGGGCATAACACAGACCAGATTATCACCTCTCCAAAGTACTCACACCAAAGTACTCATCCGGCAGAGGCCTGTGCAAGTCATTCTTTCAACAGCCTGCACTGCCTCTGAGTTAGTGAATAAATAAACTGCTAAGTAAGTTCATTCCTGGTCAGACCTAATAGTGCCACCACCTCCATAGTTCCATATGCCCCCGCCACTTGAAATGTGGTTGGCTGCTTCGGGCCTTACGGGAAGCATGTGGTACTGGTCCCAACTAAATGCTGTGTTCCCCATCTTTTCTCTCTCTGCCCTTCACCCTTCATAATTTTCCTTACTACTGAGAGCAAGGAATTTTTAAGATAACTAATCCTGGGCACTGTTCTCCAGTAGATATGCAAGGACTGTGCAGAGTTCAGTCAAGAGCAAATGCAACCCCAATAAAAGTGGAGCAGGAATAGAGCAAACTAACACTGACCTACTGATAGGAAAAAACAACCAACCAAACCAGTCTCCCAGACTCCTTTGAAACCACCCCGCCTAGGAGGGGCAGGCAGGATGCTCACTGACAAAGCCTTCCCTTCCTCAAGCTGATCTGCCACCTGAGATTCCAGCTGCTGATTCTATTGGAATCAAGGTAAAGACACTAAACAGGTGCAAGCAACTATCATAGCCTGGCATATGAAGCCAACCAGACTTGATAAGAACTAAATCCCACCCTACTATCTTTTAAGTAGGATCTTCCTGAGCCTAAACTACAATACAGGGTGGGGCAAAAGTAGGTTACAGTTGGTCATACGGAAAATACAATAACAACACAAGAATAAACTGCTTTTGCATACTCACAACTGTAAACCTACTTTTGCCCCACCCTGTATATAAACCTTACACCACATTTTAGGAGTAGGAAGGCTGAGAAAGGTAGAAATAGTCTGCCTAATACACAGGCAGCTTTTTAAACCACACACCTGTGTGCTCACAGGGTGTCAAAAACCACAAGCCTGACAAAGACAAGGTACCTTCTGGACGATAAATCTGAGTCAGAGACCCATTCAAAAAAAAAGAAGTTTCTTACGTTTAAGGAATCAGCTTTAATAACTGCAACCCTTGCCATGCAACTGAAGGTTCTAGTAAGTTTGCAGAAGAATCATTTTAGGGGGTTGACCTTTCCAATGCAAACCCTGACATGAAAATAAAACTCCACAAGAAAATAATGTAGTCTTGAAAGCATGCACAAACTTCTGAAAATTCTTCCATTACTCTTCAACACTCTCTTGAGTTATAGAAAAGTCCTAGAAACTTGTGGACATGAACATTTCTCCCAAAGACAAAGTTCTGTACCACAAACAGACTCTTTAGTGATGTCCATGCTTATTATTAATTCTCTCATTAGTAGTCAAAAACACTTGAAAAGAAATAAGACAACGTAGGTGGAAAACTGATATGCTAGCAGTATGGGATTTGTCCTGACTGGGTAATAGCTGAACAAGAAACTGAAAAGCTACCCTTTTTGTTCTGTAGCATCAAAGGAATATACAAGATTCTCTCAGTAATGTATTCTTTCAGCTAGTTGGTTGAATCACACTTGCCAAAAGCTCTGCAAAGTGACGCCTTGCTGGGGCCAAGTGAAATAGATAGCCCAGTCTTTGGCGCGGGCTCCGCTCTCCTGCCCCCATTACTGCCATTGTAAGTACCACTGGGAAGTGCTCTCTGCAGGCACCTCTGCCACTTGACCTTTTGCAATTTGGCAAGCCAGTTTTTCAGTCAACATCCAGTTATTGGCAGTAAGTTATTCACAGGGGAATATCAGTCATGGTAAGTACTCCCACTAACCAGCGTACAGCACACGACACGTGCAGCCCACCCCACAGGGCAAATGCTTCTTTCCCCAGCTTCCTTAGTACCTCCATTTACTTATGCAACTCAAGATCCCTTGCTAAAAGCAAAACAAGAATGAAACATTAAATGCCAGGTTCATTTAAGTGCCCCCTTTTGACAGCTGCCAGTCTGACTCCTCAAGGTGTAAGGAGACTACCTTTTACGACAACTTTGACTTTACCCTCTTACACTTGGCGCCATAAGAAATGAAAAGTGCCTTCCGATAACCAACTCTACTTGAGCTATATAAGTCAAAGACCCTTTCCCTTTCAGTGCCTTCGCAAACCTTATAACGAAGACCTCACATCTCAAAGTACAGTACCTTGGGAAACTGCTGCCACATGGGCAGAAAATTAAGTTACCTTCGGAGTCAGGTTTGGTGCGGATGTAGACAGCCATGTGTGGCGGGGCTTTCGCGTAGTTTCAAACACACACCTGGCCGGATGCTGACTGCACCGTACACAGTCGGGGACCAAACTCCCCGAAATGCAGTTAACTTAGAAACCACGAGCATCTGGCTCGCAACTTTGGGCCAGTCCAAAGGCTGAGAACATCTGCATTCCTGGCAGCTGTTTCAAAATGAAGCCCGACGTTGGCAAGTGTTATAAAGCGATCTGGGGGACGGTTGCTAATCCCGGTGGGCTCTCCGGAGCGCACCGGAGGAGCAGGTGCCAGCGAGCTCCGCGTCCACGGGGATCGAGTTTCTGAGCTTACCAGACAAAACCAGGCCAGACCAGCAGGCCCCAGAGACGCCCGACAAGCGGGACGGTCCCGGGAGCCCAGCTCCCCATCCGGGCGGTGGGGTGGCCGCCAGCAGCGAGAAAACGCCTGCGTCCCTCCGCGGCCGGAGCGCCCTAATTTACAACTCCGAGCGCTTTGTGCCGGGGAGGCCGCCCGGTGTCCGGACAATGAACGGGGCGGGGACCCGCGGGCCCGGCATGACGCTGCAGCCTCGCCGGGTCGGGCCAGCCGCCCGGGCCTGCTTTAAAGATGGCGAGCCCCCCGCGTGGCTCCCGCGGCTCCCCCCGGCCACAATGGAAGGCGCTCCCGGCCTCGCCGCTGCCGCCCGCGGGCCTCACCTTCCATCTCCATGTCCTCGGGCTCGCTCAGCTGCTGCTCGCCCGCTTTCTGCTGCTGCTGCTGCTGTTGCTGGTGGTTCATGTCGGCCGCGGCCTGGGCCTCGCCTGCGGCCGGGGGTCGGGGATGCGGGCCCGGCGGGCGGGAGGCAGCGAGCCGGGGCGGCGGCGGCGGCGGCGGCGGCGGCGGGGCGGTCTCCTCCTCCTCCTCCCGCGCGTCGTCGGCGGTGGCCCCGGGGCGGCCCGCGGCGGGCGGCGGCGGCGGCGGCGGCAGGGAGACGCGCACGTACTTGCTCGCGATTCGCCCAATCTCGGCGCCGAGGCGGGCGGACGGCCGGCGGGCCGGGCCGGGTGGCCTCGTCGCTGGCTGCGGCCGCCGCCGCCGCCGCCGCTGCCGCGGCCGCCGCGAGGCCCGCCTCCCGCCGCCGGGGCCGGAGCTGCGGGGCTGCGGGCCGGCCGGGGGCGGAGGGCGGCCGGGCGGGGGCCGCGGAGTCAGCCCCGCCTCGGGCCGGGCGCGGCGGGCGGGAGGCCTGGCCTGGCGCGGCGGGCCTGCGGGGCCTGGTGCCGGCGGGAGCGGCGGCGGCGGCGCGGGCGGGCGACGGGCTGGGTGCGCTCTGGGGGCTGCGGCCTACACGTCCTCGGCGTCGTCGTCGGGGCTTCGGCAGCGGACGCGGCGCCCGGCGGCTCGGCTCGGCTCGCTCTCAAAATGGCGGCGGCCTGAAATGTCACATCCGCATGGGGGGCCGAGAGCGAGCTAGCGAGCGAAGAGAGCAGACGGGAGGGCGGACGCCGGCAGGAGGGCGGGGCGGGGGCGGGAACAGGAGGCGGAGCAGGGGAGGCGGAGCGGAGAGTGGCCCGCCCGCCACCAGCGCTGCCTCCTAGTTCAGCTGGCCGCAGCGCCGCGCCTCCAGCGCAGCCCGGACCTTCGGTGCCTGCCCCTGAGCCCCGAGGTCCGTTTGGGGCCAGGGACGCTGGGTGTGAGTAACCCAGAGCCCCCAACCCTAGGAGGATGAGTGCCCCAGAATCGGTCCCATCCCGGGGATTTGGTCACCCAGAAAGACCCAGAGTGGCAGTCCGAGGTAGGGGCCGAAAACCGGCTCCCAGACGTGTGACGGTGGGCAACTAGCTGATAATGCCCTACACTGCTTAGAAGAGGGCCCTGCGCAGAGACAGGAGTCAAACGCCCTACTAGCAATTACTGTTATTATATAGAACCCCTAAACCGACCTGTGATTTATTCACCCAATACCTAACTTGAGAGAACTTACTTTCTCACTATAGTTCAAACCAGAAAAGTTGAGTCCCTCCAAAACCAGTCCAAAGAGCTTTTTATTTGGCATCGGCTTATTCCCTTCCTAGCAGCCCAGCCTGGCGGCGATTCACCTAGAACCTCTCTCATTCCTGGAGATACTCAATGGATATCTTCCGTGCTATCTTCTCTGATCCTTGAGAGACTGGTGATTAGGGTCTCAACTTTTCTATGGTAACCAAGGCAGTGTGGGTGAATAAGAGAATTCAGGAAAAGGGTATACATCTCTACACTCCTGTACGTCTAAGTGACTGTATCAAGTTAGGATGTAATTTTACACTAAGAGTCCAGGAAATTGTCATTCTTGTCCCACTTGCCAACTTTCTATCTCTTTTTTTCTGCATTTTTCTCCAGTTTTTTAGTGTCCCTGTCCCCACCCACAAAAGATGTTTCGCATCCTAGGGTATCCCAAATGCCTGGGACACAGCAAATACTCAGTGAATATTTGTGGAATGTGATTAGATCCCCCCAAGCATTTCATACACTTGAAGGTTGCCCACTAGTGAAATTCCTCTTGGAGCAAAGAAGTAAGCAAATAAAAGGAAGCAGTTACTTTACTGCAGCTCAGTCCTGGCCCCTGGTCACCCCCACATTCTGAAGAGGCGTTGTTATTCACACAGATTCTCACAAATGCTAATAAACTCTCCTGAGATTCTAAGGAATCCTTTTCTCCAGCTCTCTAGAGACTTGGGGGAGGGCAGAAAGGACTCTTTGGCAGAGGAAGGGGCAGCAGAAGAAAAATACATGCCTTTTGAGTTCTATACTGGCCCACTTGATCTTCATCACTGGGTTCAAAACCAAGGAGGAAATTATGAGGAGTAAAAAGGATAGCTTGCATGAGAGATAATTACATGTTGTATACCCATACCAAGAAATACTATTTGGCAATAAAAAAGAATGAGGCACTGACAGAGGCTACAACTTGAAAACAATGTGCTGAGTGAAAGAAGCCAGAAGCAAAAAATACCATGTAGTGTTCTATTCCAATTATATGAAATGTCCAAAGCAAGTAAATCAACCCATAGAGACAGAAAGTAGATTGAGGACTGGAGAGCTAAGAGTACGATATAGGATTTCTTTTGGGGATAATGAAAATTTCCTGAAATTTAATTCTAGTAATGGTTGCACAACTCTGAATATACTAAAAATTATTGAATTGTACACTTTAAATGGATGAATTGTATGGTGTGTGAATCATATCACAATAATATTTAAAAGGGTATCTTGCAAAGGGAAAGAATGAGTGAGGAAGAAGAGAATGGAGGCAGTTTGTAGTCTAGACAAGAGATGAAGGTGGACTGGACTGGGGTAGTAGAGATGGAGAAAAGAGGTCAGGTGTAGGTATGTTGGCACATCAAATTGGCTGGATTTACAGATAAGCTGGAGTTTGCTGGAATGGAAAAAGAAGAATCAAACATCATGCACTAACTGGTGTGGCTCAATTGGTTGGGCCTTGTTCTGCAAAATGAAGGGTCACCAGTTTGATTCCTGGGCAGGGCACATGCCTGTGTTGTGGGTTGGGTCCCTGGTTGGGGCGCGGAAAAGAGGCAACTGATCAATGTTTCTCTCCCTCTTTTTCTCCCCCATTTCTCCTCTCTAAAAATAAATAAAATCAGCCCGGCTGGTGTAGCTCAGTGGATTGAGCATCTGCCTGCAAACCAAAAGGTCACCAATTTGATTCCCCAGTCAGGGTACATGCCTGGGTTGCGGGCCAGGTCCCCAGTAGGGGGCGTGCTAGGGGCAACCACACATCAATGTTTCCCTCTTTCTCCCTCCTTCCCCTCTGTCTAAAAATAAAAATAAAATCTTAAAAAAAAAAAAATAAAGTATTTAAAAAAAAATCAAGCACCACTCTCAGATTTTTGGCTTGAGCATACAGTTCATTTCCAGGCCACCACAGCTACTACAAAAGCAATAGGAGCACTATTTGAGGCCTACCAAGAAGGCCCAGACTCAATTATTCCAGAGGTTTGTGCTAGCCTGTTTTCTTCTTTCCCTGGTGGAATTATGTCTGCATTAGCCATAAAGCCCATTTGCACACAGAAGGGGTATATTGAAGAACTCCACAGAAGATTTGAATCAGCTGAGTAATGCTGGCTTCCTGGGAGGCTCAATGCCAAGATGCCTCAAAGGACCTGGAGAGTTCCAAAGGGGGAGAGGACTGAGGGCACAATTTCTGATCACTGCCAGTTTTTTATAATTTCACACCCACTACCCTGGTTCAGAAACCAGGGACATAAGAACAAGAAGGAAAACCGGGAAGACAGGAACTGCTGGAATAGCTGACTTGTGATTAAGTAGAGTCAGTCAAGTGTAGGGAGGGGCGACCCTATCATTATTCTCGGAGCAAAATATATTTCGCTGCTCCCAGGGCCTGTGCCATGACTTGGCATAAACAGAGGGTTGGTTTTTCTTCTTGAGAACCAAAATATTTATCTACCTGGAAGCTATGTTAGCCAGGGTCTGAAATAACTAAATATAAATGTCAGAGAAGAAATGGGAATTAGCAGGGGTGTGTGTGTGTGTGTGTGTGTGTGTGTTTTCCTCAGGATATTTAAGTTCTTAGATAATCCATACCTGGAAAGATGACCTAAAGCCCAACCACAAGGTTAGTCAAAAGGATTTGGGTTTAGAGGAGATAAGGCATTTGTCAAGGTTATGAGGCTGGAAGCAGTTTGGGAGGGTAAGGAGCTATGGGGTTCAGAGCCAGATGATCCAGGTGGAGATTCTGCTTGGGAATCAACTTGGGAAGTTGATTTAAGCTCTTACCAAGCTTGACTTTCCTGTCAGGGAAATGGGTGGAAAGTTTCTGCCTAAAGGGACTACTATGGAAATCATATGAAATACTAAAACTTTATTGAAACACTCACAATCCAGAAGTTATAAAATGGTTATTGTAAGAGCAAGGGCAGAATGAGATGAGACCCCAGCCCCAAGTTCCTGACCCACAACCTTTTCACTCAGAACTGTTTATAGGTGGAGTAGTTATGTGCCAGGGACTGGGCTACCTGATGTTAGATGAATGGCAAAGCTAAGCACAGGGTGGCTAATTAAAGTCATGTGACCAACATTCTCTGCTCTGAGATGGCAAAATGTTAATGCAAGGTTTTTGCTAGAATGACTGCTCATGGTTGGCCAGGTGTGTGTGCAGATGTTGAGTTCTTGTTTATTTAAAAAAAATAAGTTCAAATAAAAGCTCAAAACAGCCCTGGCCTGGCCCGGTAGCTCAGTTGGTTAGAGCACTGTCCCAATACATCAAGGTTGCAGGTTCAATGCACATACAAGATTCAACCAATGAATGCATACATAAGTGAAACAACGAATCAGTCTCTCTCTCTGTCTCTCTCTCCCTCTCTAGAAAATCAATTTTAAAAATCTCACAAAAGATGCTTTGGTAGTGTGACTGGGTTGACTCAAATTTTAAAAACGAAGATACAGCCCTGGCTGGTGTGGCTCAGTGATTGAGCACCCGCCTGCCAACTAAAGAGTTGCTAGTTTGATTTCCAGTCAGGGCACCTGCCTGGGTTGTGGGCCAGGTCCCCAGTAGGGGGCGCACGAGAAGCAACCGCATAGTGATGTTTCCCTCTCTCCCTCCCTTACTTTCTGTCTAAAAATAAATAAATAAAATCAAACAAAAATGCAGTAGTGAGAGATGTTGAGAACATGAGTAGACAATGGTGCCTTTTTTTTTGTTTTTTGGGGGGTTTTTTAAGGAAAATTAGTCAAACTATTACCCACTTTTCTTGGTCGGACATTCTTAAAAGGGTAAGCATATGAAACAGTGGGAGCTTTTAATTACCGTATTTTGTGCTGTATAATGCACACTTTTTTGCCCAAATTTCTGAGGGAAAAAATAAGGATGCGCATTATACATGGGTAGTACTAATCCATAAATTTTTAAAATTCTTTTATTTATGCATATGCAATGCATTAAAAGTGTGACTCTAGAAAGCAATAACGATATCCGTATGCAAAATAATACCCTGGAATACAATAATTGGTTTTGTTTCTAAATATAAATAAATAACCGAATTAAAAAATTAAAGCGAAAGGCTTTTTTCCTGAAAGTTTGGGCCCGAACATGGTTGCACATTATACACGGGAGCACATTATACATGGCAAAATACGGTAATGTGATTTTTTTTAACTGAATTGCTCAGTTAAATAGAACTGATGGTGAGCCAGGGACTTTTTAAAGCACTTTGCATATTAACTCATTTAATTCTCACAACAACCCTATGAGGCAGGTGCTATTATCCCCATTTTATGGATGAGGTCACTGGGGCACAGTCTCCATGTTAAATAACTAGCTCAAGATCACACAGTAAAAAAAAGAAGCCCAAATTTGAACCCATGCAGTCTGGGTTTATAGATCACAATAGAAATATATCCACTTTATACCCCAAATGTAAAATGTCCCTCCCCCATTAAAAGCATGAATCAGGAATCGCATAATTTCACACCTGTCTTTACACTATTTTCCTATCCATATTAGCTGGAAAACAGATTCAGGTCATCTTCCAGGAGCATTGGTCTGCAATCATGCAAAATCTTCTTTAGGAACTATCGTTTGCTTAAAAGGCATCCACTCAGTATTTTTAATTGGTCAATATTAGCCTAGAAATTTGCCACATCACATACATTCTTGACAGAATTCTATCAGCAGGAATTGTAACCAAGTAATAAGTAACTACTCATAGAGCAAGGTAATATGCTCTATGTGGGTATTTTACTTAATTGTCACAATCAGTAAGAGAAATAATAACTGCTAATGTTTATTGAGTGCTTCCTTGTGCCAGGCATGTTCCAAAGGTTTTATATTAGATTAACTCATTTATTTCCTCTCAGCAACCCCGTGAAATAAACTGTCATGAACCTTCTTTATAGGTGAGGAAACTAAGGCACAGAGAAGGAAGGTGCTCAGGGTCTCAGAGGTAAAATAAAATAGCAAGGGGTTTCCTGGCTAAATACGCAACAGAATTAAAAACAGAGTCTCGAACAAAAACTTATACACAAATGTTCATAGCAGCACTATTCGCAATCACCAAAAGGTGGAAATAACCCAAATGACATTGGACAGAGGAATGAATTATAAAAAAATGAGTTCCATCCATACAATGGAATGCTATTCAGCTATTTAAAAAAAGTTCTGCCAGGGTCGGGTGGTTCAGCTGGTTGGAGCGTCATCTGGTACACCGAATAGTTGCCGGTTCAATTCCTGGTTAGGGCACATACCTAGGTTGTAGGTTTGATCCTAGAACCTCCAACCTAGGTAGGGGTGCCTGGGGGAAGTAACCAATCAATGTCTCTCTCTCACATTGATGTTTTTCTCTCATCAGTGAACATGTCCTCTGGTGAGGAGTAAAAAGGAAAAAAAAAGTTCAGACACATGCTACAACACAAATGAACCTAGAAAACATTCTGGTAAATGAAAGAAGCCAAGAAGCCAAGAAACCAGACACCAAAGGCCACAGATTGTGTGATTCCATTTATATAAAATATCCAGAGTGGACAAATCTATAGAGACAGAAAAGGGGTTAGTGTTTGCCAGGGGCCGGGTATGAGTGTAGTGGACATGGTTGCTTAATAGATATGGGGTTTCCTTTTGTGGGTAATAAAAATGTTCTAGAAATAGGTAGTGATGATGGCTGCATAACATGGTAAACGTGCATAACGTCATTAATGGTAAATTTCGTTATATGTATTTTACTCCAAAAAAATAGCAAGGTAGCCCTCCCTGGCTGGAGTGGCTCAGTGGACTGAGTGCCGGCCTGTGAACTGAAAGGTTGCCAGTTCGATTCCTAGTCAGGGCACTGCCTGGCTTGTGGGCGAGGTCCCCAGCTGGCGGCATGTGAGAGGAAACCGACCGATGTTTCTCTCGCACACTGATATTTCCATCCCCCTCTTGTTAGCTCCCTTCCCCTCTCTCTGAAAGTACATAAATAAAATCTTTTTTAAAAAATAGCAAGGTAAAGATTTGAACCCGGGTATTCTCTCATTCCATAGCATATGCATCTAACCACTACGCCATGCTTTACGTTCTGGTAGAAAGTGTTATTCTCATTTTACGGAAGAGGAAACTGAGCGAAGCTAGAAAATGGTGGACATGGGATTCAAGCTTAACTCTGCCCATAGCAGAAGTCAAGTCACCCCCTCCTGTTTGCCTTATTCAATGACTCAACTTTTAACAACCCTAAAAAGAAACTACTATTCTGGAAAATTGAACCATTTTCAGACATTTGAAAATGAGGTTTGAGAATATCTGTGTATGGGGAGGAGGGAAGATCACATCCGTGAAGAACAACAGTAAAGTCTCCTCCAGCAAAAAAAAAAAAAAAAAAAGAATATCTATGTGTTAAAAGTAAAATTCATCGAACATTTCTGAACCTCTCACACGGTCATTCACTCATTCAACAAGTATTGGCAGAACGCCTCTCCTGGCCCCATGTTCAAAGTCTAGATCAGACGTCATTCTACCAGGAGAAAGGGGATTTTGAGGGATTAAGATGGGTCTCCTGTCCGGTGAGACTGGGGCTCAAGCTTCCAGCTAAAAAGCGCCTTTCTCAGAACCTCCTCCCATCGCATAAGACACCTACATGCAGGACACAGCTCTGCTACTGGTCTCTGCATGTCAGTCGCAGAGCAGGTCCTTTCTTCCACAGCTCTTGCTTAAGAAATATTGTTTATCTAATCAATGAATACATACATGGCCAACAGTCCCAGGCAGATTTTCTGCAACGGTTCAGTGACTGCTGCAAGCAGCAACTTGATTTTCTTTGCCAGGTGGGAACTACAGGAATTTAAATTAATTAAAATAATGGCATTTGATACCAAGGTTGATAGGGAAACAGTATCAGTCTCAAGTTCTAAGGGCCACAAACAAGTTTGGGAACACTAAGACGCCTTACATGTTAAAGAATATCGCACATGCACAATGGCCACTTATTTAGCACCTACTATGTGCCAAGCACCCTGATGTGCTTTACCAGGCTTTTTTTCTTCAATAGCCTGGAATCTCCAAAGACTTAATACAGAAGGATAATATAAAATGTTAATAACTGTCATATTTTCTTAGAAAGTAATTTTTGTTCACAAATAATCTCTGCTCCTCCCCACCATGTCTACCGAAGGGAAACATAAAAGAAATTCTTGTCTATAATGCGAGTATCCCCATTTTGACAGAGCATTTTAAATTTCTTTTAAAAATATCAACGATGTTTTTAAATGGCACAGAGCAACTTGTGTTAGGATTTGGTGTTAGATATTCTTTTCTCACAATAAGAAGAATCAAGGCCTTAAAAAACGCAACCTTGTTAGCTAATCCTATTTTTCTCACTTTGTTTTTTACATATTTATATAGGAGTTAATTCAGCTATTGACCTGAAGTAATATTAACCTGTAAAAGAGAACATAAAAGGTGACAGTAGTAAAATACAAATAAAAAGACAGAACTAAATATTTAGATACATCTAAGAGTAGAAATCCAAGAAGACAGGAAGGATTAATACACAATTAATAAATCTATGTCGTCGTTATGACCCTGCTTCAATTTGCATTTAATCTACTGGGCCAAATTTATATTGAACTAAACATTTTTAGAACATCCATTAAGTTGGTGGTAACCTTAAACACATCAGCCTCCTATGTTAGAATATCTCTGTTGTCGCTTCTCAACTCTCTCTGATTTGGTTTATCAACTCAAAAACTTTTTTTTTCTCAATTTTTTGTATTTATTTATTTTTAGAGAGAGGGGAAGGGAGGGAGGAAGAGAGGGAGAGAAACATCACTGTGTGGTTGCCTCTCACGTGCCCCCTACTGGGGACCTGGCCTGCAACCCAAGCATGTGCCATGGTGACTGGGAATCAAACCTGGGACCTTTTGGTTCGCAGGCTGGCGCTCAATCCACTGAGCCACACCAGCCAGGGCATATATTTTTCTAAGTCTATTATATTCAAGGCAGCGAGGGGAGGGAAGTAGGTTGGGCTTTTTCTATGTCACCATAAATTCTGATGTCACCTTGCTTGTTTTATTTTACTTTTATACAACAACTCTGCTATTAATATTATCTCTATTTTATACAGCAGCTCCCGCACTGGCACACATGAGCCCAAACGTGATCCGGGGCAGTTTGGCTCCCACACACTTTTAGTCACAATACTATGCACAAGAAACTGTTCACAATTGCTTCTTCTGAGGAATGAAAGAAGAATTAGGGGTTTCAGGTCTACTTTTTACTTTGCACTTTTCTATAGGGATCAGCAAACTACGTGTGCCATTTTTTAACATAAAGTTTTACTGGAACACAGCGTACATCATTCATTTATGCATTGTCTATGGCTGCTTTCACCCCAAAGGCAGAATTGAGCGGCCACAGAGAACAGAGACTATATGGCCTGCAAAACCAAAAATAATTACTCTCTGGCCCTTTATGGAAAGTTTGTTGACCTCTGCTGTCCTGCATTAAAGCCAAGTTAAAGGGAACCTCAGAGATGAGAAGGCGCAGGCCCCAGGAGGAGAGCAGTTACCCAGGGGTTCAGAGTGGTTTGGTGATCAAGAATTCAGGCGGCTCTTACCTGAGGCCACAAGCCTATTACCAATTTTCTCGTTTGCCTTGTTGGGTACAGTGGGTTCCCCAGGTTCTGCCAGAGCCGGCACCACTGGACACTTCCTTTGTCCCTTTTTCTCTCAGAGTCACTTTGCTGGTTCCCAGCACCCCACTCCCCTCAGTGGACAAGGCTCAGCCCACAGCCTCTAAAATGTCTGATAGTTACAACAGCTCATGTGTGATGGGCACTTAATACATGCCAGGCCCTGTCCTGAATGCTTTCCATGGACTAACTCATCTAAATGTCACAACAACCCCATGAGCAGAGCCCTGCTCATAATTGTGTAGTTTGTGCATTGTACAAAAAGTGGAGCAGCAAATCAGTGTTTGCCAGGGTTGGGAAGAAGGCTTTGACTGCAGGGGGACCAGCAGGGGAATTTTGGTGTGTTCGGTTTGATAGTGGGGAAGCGGGATACATGACCCTATATCTTTGTAAGGTCCATATCATTTTATACCACGTATGGTGAACTTTAATGTATATCATCTTTTTTAAAAAGTTAAAAGGGATACTGGGGGAATTCCAGGGTGGCATGTAGACTGTGACAAATGAGTATGACTGTACCCTAAGTATAGGCCATAACCCCATCAAAGGGAGTGGGAGGGAAAAATGGAGCTAACTTAAGTGATTTTGCAAAATGGTATTTTTAATGGAGACTATAAAGCTAAAATCAAAGAATTGTATATTTAAAGAAAGTGGGGGGCGGGGGGGCTGGCCCTAGCCAGTTAGGCTCAGTTGGTTGGAAAGTCATCCCATAACCGAAAGTTTGCAGGTTCAATCCTTGGTCCGGGTGTGTACGGGAGGCAACCATTGATATTTCTCTCTCAGATGTCTCTCTCTCTCTCTCTCTCCCCTCCCCTCCTCTGTCTCTAAAAGCAATGAAAAAAAATGTCCTTAGGTGAGGAAGAAAGAAGGAAGGAAGGGAAGGAGGGAGAAAGGAAAGAAAGAAGGAAGGAAGGAAGGCTGGCTGTAATTCAGCCTAAGAACCCCTGGCAACAGAGGCTCCCATCTGCTTACCCTGTCACGTGATGAGACAGGTGGGACACCTCTTGGCCCTGGCTGGTGTGGCTCAGTGGATTGAGCGCCGGCCTGCGAACCACAGCGTCGCCCGTTCGATTCCCAGTCAGGGCACATGCCTGGGTTGCGGGCCAGGTCCCCAGTAGGGGGCATGTGAGAGGCAACCACACATTGGTGTTTCTCCCTCTCTCTTTCTCTCTCCCTTCCCCTCTATCTAAAAATAAATAAATAAAATCTTTAAAAAAAAGTGACACCTTTTTCTAATTCGAAAAAAGGGTCTATATAGGCTAGAGCTGATCCTGCCTATGCTCAGGGAGCTACTGTTACCCCATCTTAGAGACGAAAAAGCCAAGGCAGCAGGAGTTTAACTGGCTCAAAAACAGGCCCAGAAAGCACCAAAATTTCACCTCTGGAAACAGCTCAAAATGCCCATCGAAAGATGACTGGATAAATAAAAGTGGTATCACCTACAATGAAATATTATTCGGTCATAATATTGTATGATTCTATTTATATGAAATGTCAGAATAGGTAAATCCATAGAGACAGAAAGTAAATCCATAGAGACAGAAAGTATATCCATAGAGACAGCTTGCCAGCAGCTGGGGGTAGGGGAGAATGGGGAGTGACTGCCAATGGGCATGAGATTTGAGGGGAGGAATAAAAGTGTTGGAAATTGACTGTGGTGATGGTTGAACAGCTCTGAATGCATTATAAACCAGTGAATTAATTATACACTTAAAATAAGTAAATCGTGTAGTATGTAAATTATTTTTTTTCTGTATTGATTTGAGAGAGAGAGAGAGATAAAGAAGGAAGAGAGAGACTGAAACGTCAATTTGTTGTTCCACTTATTTATTTGTTCATTGGTTGATTCATGTGCCCTGGCCTGCAACCTTGGCATGTTGGGATGACGCTCTAACCAGCTGAGCTATCCAGCAAGGGCCTGTATATTATGTCTTGATAAAGCTGTTATTTAAAAGGAAAAAAAAAAAGATTTCAACTCTGGCAACCTGCACACCACTTTACCCAGGCAATCCTGTCAATATTTCAAAGCCCATCCAAGAAATTCCTAAATTAATCCTCTGCCACTGAATTTAATACAAAGAGCCTTTGCGGGGGAGGGGCTTGTCCTTGTCTTATATTAAATCCACTTTGTGATTTAACCTGCCATAGAGGCAGGTTAAGTTCTAGACTCCCATATTTTCTGGGAAGATTGTGTTTCTGAAGCCTTGTCAACATGTAGGCTAACCTTGACAATGGAGGGTATAGGTTTCTGTTTACTAGCTCCATGGGTCTGCCCTAGGGGTGACAGTGTGGACATGGGGTTCTGCAAGCCTCTTGATCCTACCCACCCTAAGGTTACAGGATCCTTAAATTAATATACAGGGTAAGGAATTTGCATTATTTCACTTCAAGGCAAAAAATGAGACTTCATCCATATTTTTGTTGCATTGATTCAATTTGTACTGAAAATGACAACCCAATATGATTATCTTTCTTTTACGGAGAGTTTGGCAACTTGTCCAAAGTCACACAGCAAATAAGTGATGGAACCAGGATTCTAAGTCTGTCCAGATCTGAAGCTGGGGCTTCACCTCCCCCCAGTCCTTTTAGTCATTTGAAAGTCTCGTCCTCTCTGAGTTTTAAGTGGAAAGCATTGATGGGATCCAGTTGGGCAAGTGTTGAAACACCCACTCTCAAAGGGACATGGCATTCCTTTTCTAAAGTATTTGGTTGGTTTACACACACGCACACACACGTGCGCGTGCACACACACACACACACACACAAAGTATTTGGTCTAGGATGGAATTGTTACAACCTTAAAGTTGTTAAAAACTTAGAGTTTAAACTGATGGTTGCCTGATGGGAGCAGGGTTGGGGGTGGAGGGATTAAGGAGTACAAATTGGCAGTTACAAAATAGTCACAGGAATGTAAAGTACAGAGTAGGAAATATTGTCAGTAATATTGTAATAACTAGTAATATTGTAACAACTATGTATGGTGTCAGGTGGGTCCTAAACTTATAGGGGGAATCACTTTGTAAGTTATACAAATGTCTAATCACTATGCTATACGCCTGAAACTAATATAATATTGAACGTTAACTATAATTGAAAACTTTTCTTTTAATCTAAAAAGAAAAACTTATGAACTTTTAAGTCTCTAAAACCTAGAACAGTTTGGATTTGAACAATTTTTGGCCTCTACGGAATCATTTGCTGTCTTTTGTTTTTCTTTTGTGCATCTGTGTGTAATGTAACAGGACCCAGGCAGGCCAAGTGAGCTCCAGGCCCTCACCTCTCTGAACCTGCCTCTCTGCATGTATTCAAAATGGAAAATTGTGCCTTCCTGTCTACCTCGCTGAGCCATAGGCAAGTTCAAATGTGATAAAGTAGGGACTGACAAACTACAGCCCCTGAGCCATGTCTGGTCTGCTTCCTGTTGTGTATGGCCCAGGAGCTAAGATTAGTTTTTACATTTTTTTCAATGGTTAAAAAAAGATCAGAGAATAATATTACATGATGTGAAAATTATGTAAATTTCACATTTCAGTATCCATTAATAAGGTTTTATTGTAACATGGCCATACCCATTCATTTACCTATTGTCTATGGCTATTCCGGTGGCAGAAGTAGTTGGGACACACTGTAGGGCCCGCAGCAAAATTCCAACTACCTCCTAGTTGGACCTTTATAAAAAAAGGCTGCTGGCCCCTGGATAAAGGATGCTTTAGGTAAAATATCACATGCCATATAAATATCAGCTATTATTTATTCTTCTTTATAATCAATGTTCCTGTTATATACACTGAACTTTCTTTAACCTCCTATTTTTGAACTATCGGATTCATTTTTTTAAAGATTTTATTTATTTTTAGAAAGTAGGGAAGAGAGGGAGAAAGGGAGAGAAACATCGATTGGTTGCCTCTTGTACATGCCTGACCAGGACTGAACCTGAAACTCAGGCATGTGCCCTGACCAGGAATCAAACCAGCAACATTTGGCTTTGCTGGACGATGCCCAACCAACTGAGCCACACCGGTCGAGACAAACAGTTAGATTCGTCTGTGAACATGCATTTTTCTTCTAAAAGATACTTTTCAAAATGTTCACCCAGTAGATGAAAAATAGGAAAAAATACTGATGACATAGTCAAAGGACAGAGATTCTTGATATGAAAAGAGTATTTTTAAATAAAGACAAACTAAGCTTACAATCATTAACAGTGAACAAAGAAAAGATGTTCAGCCTAGTTAGTAACAAAGAAACCAAAGTTAAATACGAGATGCTTTTCACCCAGCAGATTGGCCATAGAAATTAAAAAGGTATATACTCAGTCATGGAGAAGGTAAAGAAAAATGGACATACATTGCAACTGGGATGTTTCCCAAAAGAGTAAGGAATTTTAACTGTTTCATTTGTTTGTTTTTTCAAAGATTTTATGTATTTTTAGACAGAGGGGAAGGGAGGGAGAAAGAGGAAACATCGATGTGTGGTTGCCTCTCATGCGCCCCCTACTGGGGACCTGGCCTGCAACCCAGGCATGTACCCTGGCTGGGGAATCGAACCGGCGACCCTGTTGTTCGCAGGCCAATGCTCAGTCCACTGAGCTATACCAGCCAGGTTGTTTCATCTTTTTTAAACTTACAACATCTTCAAATATAAACCCTGGCCAGCTAGGTCAGTTGCCCAGAATGTCATCCCGACAGGCCAAGGCTGAGGGTTCGATCCTTGGTTGCAGGCTAGATTCCTGGTTGAGGCACATGCAAGAGGCAATCAATGTTTCTCTTTCTCTCTCTCTGTCTCCTTCCCTTCCCCTTTCTCTAAAAATAAATAGAATCTTTTTTTAAAAATAAAATAAAATGAGTCCTTGTCACTGTGACTCATTTGAGGCATCGTCCCTTAAACCAAAAGGTTGACATTCGATTCCCCATCAAGTCATATACCTAGGTTGTGTGTTTAATTCCTGGTAGGGGCACCTATGGAAGGGAACCAATCAATGTTTCTCTCTCACATCGATGTTTCTCTCTCTCTCCCTTCCTCTCTCTAAAATCAATAAATATATTTTAAAAATTTTTTTAAATAAATAAAATGAAATTAAATTAAACACCACCATTCCCTCTATACATGCAGCATTTCACTAAATCTTTTCTATACACACACACACACACACAATGTACATATATGTATGTATATAGGTTTGGAACAAAATAACATTAAAATATTTTCCATTATTTATTTACAAATATATCATGAGTGTCGAATGAATGCCAGACCATAGGAAAGAATTTACATTTGATAGCATTGCAATGGGAAGCCCTTCAAGGATTTTAAGCAGGGAATGGCATGATCAGCTTTACAGTTTTAAAAATATCTCTTAGGCTGCTGGCTGGAGATTTGGCCCTGGAACAAAGACCAGTTAACAGGCTTTGGCAATTATCAGAGAGATGGAGGGACATAAAGCAAAATATAAAAGTTAGTAAAGGGTTCCACATCACTGGCCAGCCCTGCCTTCCTTTTCCCCATCGCAACCCCCAGTTTATTTTTCCAAACTTTCACCAGGATACTTGGGCCCAAAGTAGACTTCTGGGCTAGCTGTCCAAGAGAAGTGTAATATGAGGCACAAAGGTAATTTTTAATTTGCTAGGAGTCGCATTTTAAAAAGTAAAAAACAGTTCCTCAGAAAACTGAGTTACCATACGATCCAACAATTCTGCTACTAGATGTCTATCCAAGAGAACTGAAAATTTGTCCACACGAAAACTGGTACATGGATGTTCACAGCTGCTTTATTCATATTAGCAAAAAGTGGAAGCAACCCAATTGTCCAGCAACTCTTGAATGGATAAATAAAATTTGATATATAACTACAAACAGACTACAATTCAGCCATAAGAAGAAATGGAGTACTGATACACGCCGCAACATAGACGAACCTTGGAAACATTCTATTAAGTTAAAGAAACTAGTTACAAAGAACACATATTATATGCCTCCATTTATGTGAAATGTCCAGAACAGGCAAGTCCATAGACACAAAGTTGATTACTGGTTGCCATGGGAGGAGGGAGGGGCAAAGGAAAGGAAAGCAAAGCTAATGAATACGGATTTCTTTCGGGAGTGATGAAAATATTCTGGGATTATAACTGTGGCAATGATTGCACAACTTTGTGAATATACTAAAATCCACCAAACGGTACATCTTAAAAGGGTAAATATTGGGCTTGTGAGTATGTCTCAATTAAAAGTATACATAAAAAAAGGAAACTGGTGATATTAATTTTAACCCAATCATATCCAAAATATTTCAATAGGTAATTGACATAAAAATTAGAGACATTTCACATTATTTTTTCTTACTAAGCCTTCAAAATCTGATATATCTTTCACACAGATTATTTCAATTTGGATTTTAAAATTTCATTGGAAATACTAGATCTGCATTTAGATTTAAAAAAATTCACCTTTGAAACCGTAGTCAAAACGTTATCAGGAGCTGTTTTAAATGGTAAAGCATTTTTCAAATTTCCTTTGGCGATAATATGTTAATTTTTAAAAAGTAGGACAACATATCCAAGTTGTTCCAAACACACTTAAAAAAACGTTTTTCCAATAAACAGAATCAAGCATCCATTTTTAAATTTAAATTAAAATTAAATTCAATTAGAAGTTCAGCTCCTTAGTAGCACTATTTATATTTCAAAGGCTCAGTTGCCACGTGGGGCTGGTGGCTTCCGTTTGGGGCAGCCCAGATATAGAATATTTCCATCATCACAGAAAGTTCAGTTGGCAGCACTGTCTTTGAGGGTTATTGTGAGGATTAACAAAACTGATGGGCCTAAGTGCTTAACACTATGTCCAGTTGTTAATATAATACTTAATACCATGTAGCTATTTCATTGCTACATCTTCTAGGCAGCCCAGTCTTCATGGCAGGGCAAGGCCTAAGTCTGTTAAGCATGCCTTTCCCTCTACCTTGAAACTTGTAACTCAATTCTACCTCTTAACAACTCCTAAAGGAGCTCCTCACTCCCACCCCCCACACCTACCTCTGCTTGCCCAAGTTCAAGCCCCCAATTCCTTATCACCCTCCTGGCCTTTCCCCCTCCACCCTCTCTGAGCAGTCAAGTTCCCTAAGGGCATCCCCACCAATTCTCCACCTCTAAGCCATTCCTCCACAAAGCAGCCAGTGTCCTCCTTTCAAAATGCAATTAAATGGATTTACTTCCTTTCTTACACCCAGGTCTGACCTTGCTAGATCTGGCCCCTCCTGCCTGTCTGTTTTTCCACCCTAGCTAGGATCTGGAAGTGCCTCTGGCCTCAGGGCCTTTCCCCAGATGCCTGAGCCTCTTCCCTCCAACAGCCTTTGCCCATGTTGACTCCAGTCACTTTCTCAGTGTCCCCCTGTCTAACCTCATCACTGTACCTTTTACTTCTTCGTAACACTTGCAGCTGGTAACCATTTGCATGTGACTGATTGAAAGCTTTTGAGTTAACAGTATTATTCCTACTAGATTTTCTTGAATGAGGCAGGGTCCCATCTGCCTCATTGATGCCCTGTCCCCTGGGCCAGGCACACACAAGTGCTTGTGTGTGAGCTCATTTTTTTTTTTTAGTAGGCTTTTTTTTTTTAAGTCTGTCTCCTTTAGAATATAGCCTCCACAAAGTAGGAGGCTTGCCCTTATATGGAGGAAAGACTGAATTATCGCCTGAAGGAACAAACAGATACATTTGTAAGTTTCAGGGAGCCAGGATGTCTGAGGCAGGTGTGGGAAGTAGCCTTGGTAGCTGACCCAATTGGCACCGTCCTCTAATGCTCGGGCTGCAACCACACACACCCACACAAACTACCTTCTCCTTGTCTCTGGGGTTCCAAAGGATAAATTCTCTGAGTAGGCAAAGCAAGAAGGGAAATCCCCTGCATGGTGAAATGAGAATAAGTACAGAAGGAATCTGAAGATGGTATTTGAAGGTCCACTAGAGTGTCAATTACAAAAGCATGAGAATAAGGGCCTCTGAGAGTCAAGCAAAATCATGGGAGGGAAAGCATCGTGCAAATTTATGGGACTGGAGTAAATATTCAGTCATTCCATGTTAACTTTATGATTTCCTTTCTGGACTGGTGTGATTAGCAAATTTGAAGATTTTTTTGTGGGGAGGAGGAGGGAATGTAAGGACATTTCTAAATACAATAATACTCAATTCAGCAGTCCCCAATCAGGTGATCTTTTCCTACCTTGGAAGAAAATGGATTTAAAAAGATTGTAAAGGTGACTTAAGGGGTTTTCATGGGTAATTATGCCTACACTTCAGCATTTGTACCGATCTTGGAACTAGGGTTCCGTGTAGAAGCTCTTTAGCCGTTATTCTGGTTAGACCTGGTAACAGCTCACCCTTCTTTGCTCTCCACCCTGCCTCTGGCCTCTGTCCCCACATCCATCTTTCCACTAGTTGCTCAAAGGTCCAATTCCATTTTGGTCAAGTCAATCAACTTCCAAAGGAACAAGGCCAAAGACAAGAGAACGAAACACAGGCTCAACTGGAAAAGGAGAGATCTAATGCCTATTTGCAAATCACACACTTGCGTCCATAAAACCTTCCAGAGGAAAACAGACCAGCTCTGAGAAGCAAGATTTCCATAAGGTTGCCAAGGACAAAATCTACTCTAGTCCCTGAAATTAACAATTTTCTTATAAACCAGCAATGAAGTTGGAAAATAGGATTCTAAAAAACATACCTTGTTTTTTGCTGTTGTCCTTCCAGGAAAAGCTAGCCAGTAACACTCTGTTTTGGAAGCTGGTGCTGGGGACCTCAGGGGGAAGCTCCTTCAGACATCTGGGAAGAGACCTGGCTTTGCTCCTCCAGCTATGCTTAAAGCGGCGCGCGGGCATCCGTTTCCCAGGCAGCCTTGACTGCTGGGTGAATCTCATGAAATCCAGTTCTCTGGGGCCTCACAGCGAGCCCTCCACCCATGAAGAGGAACCTAGCAAGGAACGGAAAGGGATCTGGTCCTCACCTTCACAACCCTCAGCCTTTTATAGGCCCTCTCCCAGCAGATCCAAAAGCAGGGTCTGAAATCCTTGCTTCATTTGCATAATTTAAAGGTTTACTTAAGGCGTGGCTCCAGAACAAAACAACCAATGAGGCTACTACTCTAAAGAAATTCTGAAGCCTTGCCTTTTTTTGAAATATGGTGCAAAAACTTTCTCATTAGAACTTTCACTCCAAATACTCACTATGACACTTTGCTAAATGGATAGATAGAGAGAATAAACTGAGCTATGGTCATAATGAATGTCTGCTCTTTAAGCATGCGCACTTGATCTTATCTTTCATTCCCTGAAGACTTAGTTCTTAACTGGGTCCCAGTGTTGGCTTCTGCCTTATACCTTGGTGGTTACCAAATTGGGCCCACTTTAGAAAATATCCTTATAATTCTTTTTAATCCTCACCCTGGGACATGTTTTACTGATTTTAGAGAGAGCAATACATCAACGTGAAAGAGAAACATTGATCATTTGGCTAAATTATTTGAAGTATAATCATACAATGGAATACTCCACAGCAATAAAAAAGAACTGATTATTGAGACCTGCAACAACATAAATGACTCTCACAAACATGTATGATCCAACTTATATGAAATACAAGAAGCAGCAAAGCTGATCAATGGTGCTAGAACTCAGCATCATGGTCACCCCTGGATGGGAGTGTGCTGCTTCGGATGAGGAATGAGGGAGCCTTTGGGTGCTGGAAACGTTCTATTAGTCGATGTGGGTCTAAAGAGTGGTTGTGAGATGTGTACGCATGTAAAAATTATCAAGCAGTACATTCAAGATTAGTGCACTGTACTGTATGTAAGTCCATTCTTGTTCACAGTAGTTCACTTGGGAGCGATTTTAAACAGTAAAATCAATAAAAATCTCTAAAATGCAAAAAAAAATGTGGCACTAAGTAGACGGTGAATAGGACACTATTCACAGCACCAGAGCTGAAAACAGAAGGCAGATCATTGGTTACTTTGTTCAGCTTCAGTTGGGAATGTGCCTGTAGGGCAAGTCATGTTTTGCTGCTCTGCACGTGTCTATTAATGACCTTGGTAGCACTCTGGGTATTGATTTAAGGGTGACAAGTCACGATTCCACCACGATCTAGTGTGAGGCCTTGAGACCTGGGCAAGATACCCTGTACATCATTTTTTCTTTTTTCTTTTTAAACCTCTTCTAAAACAATATTTGCAGTTTCTTTTCTTTTTCTTCTTTGTGTGTGTGTGTGTATGTAACAATGCAGTTTCTTAACAAGTGTAAATTTACCACACAACTGCCATTCCACTCAGGTATCTACCTGAAAGAAATGAAAATATACAACCTGACAGACTTGTGCACAAATACTTATTGCTACATTGTTCATACTACCGAAACACTGGAAGCAATAAAATGTCTACCAACTGGTGGAGAGATAAATAAAACAGGGTCTATCCATACAATAGAATATTATTCAGCCATAAAAAGGAAAGAAGTTCTGATACCGGCTACAATGTGTGTGAAGATTGAAAATATGTTGCTAAGTGAAAGAAGCCTGATGCAAAAGGCTGGACATTGTAGGATTTCATTTCTATGAAAGGTCTACACTAAACAAATGCATAAAGACAGAAAGTGGATTAGTGGTTGCCTGGAGCTGGGGGAATGAAGGAGATTAACTGTAAACTGACCCAAGGGATCCTTTTAGAGTGATAGGTTCTAAAATTAGATTATAATGATGGTTTCCCAAGTCTGTAAACCTTCTAAAAATCATTGAATTGTACACTTTGAATGGGTTGATTTTGACATGTAAATTATACCTCAATAAATTAAAAAATAAAACATTTCCAACGTTGATGTATAAAATCTGCTGTAGATATAACTTAGTTAGATGCAGCTATTTGAGTAATAACTACTTAAAAAAGCATGCTATGGCCCTGACTGGTGTGGCTCTGTTGGTTAGGCACCATCCCAGAAACCCAAATGGTCATGGGTTCAATTCCTGGTCAGGATATATTCGTGGGTTGCGAGTTCAGTCCCTGGTCTGGGCGCGTATGAGAGACAACTGATTAATGTTTTTCTCCCTCTCTTTCTCTCCCCATTCCCCTCTCTCTAATAGATAAATATCTTTTTTTTTTTTTAAATATTTATTTCTTTTGCACTGTTGATGGGAATGCAGATTGGTGCAGCCACTGTGGAAAGCAGTATGGAGATACCTCAAAAAATTATAAATGGGTCTGCCTTTTGACCCAGAGATCCCACTTCTGGGAAGGAACCCTATCTGAAGGAACCAAGCACACTAATTCAAAAGAACACAAGCACCGCTATATTCACTGCAACGTTATTTGCAATAGGCAAGATGTGGAAGCAGCCCAAGTGTCCATCAGTAGATAAATAGATAAAACAACTATGGGACATTTGCACAATGGAATGTGACTTGGCTGTAAAAAAGAAGAAAATTTTACCCTTTCTGACAGTATGGCTGGACCTCAAGAACATTATGCTAAATGAAATAAGCCAATCAGAGAAAGACAAATACCATATGATTTCACACATATGTGGAATCTAATGAACTGAACTAACAAAGAACAGAGACAGACTCATAGACAGAGAGCAGGATGACAGCAGAGGGGCGGAGAGGTGAGGGGATGGAGGGATTAAGCAAAAAGGAAAAAGGGCTGATGGACATGGACGACAGTGTGGTGATTGTGGGAGTGACGCGGGAGGGGGTATAAGGGGACTAAATGGTAATGGAAAAAAATAAAATAAAGAAATAAAGCTAATGGGAAAAAAATTTATTAATTTATTTAGAGAGAGGGAAAGGGAGGGAGAAAGGGTAGAAACAGATGTGAGAGATAAACATTGACTGGATTGCTCTTTGTATGGTGCCCTGACTGGGGACTAAACTGGCAACCTAGGCATGTGCTCTGACCAGGATTGAACTTATGAGCCTTCGGTTTGTAGGATGATGCGCAAAACAACGGAGCCGCACACTGGCCAAGGCAATCAATCTATCAATAAATCAACCTTCCTTCCTTCCTTCCTTCCTTCCTTTCTTCCCTCCTTCCTTCCTTCCTTCCCTCCTTCCTTCCCTCCTTCCTTCCTTCCTCCTCCCTCCCTCCCTCCCTCCCTCCCTTTCTTTTTTTTAAAGGATGCTGTGGCCTGACAGACTGCTTCTCCCTCTAAAATCCCTCACACTTAGCTACCATAGGCCCTCTGCTGTAGTCACACCTGTACACCTGTGTTCTGATCATTTCTATGGCCTGCAGGTGGAATCCTGGTCATTTTTTCTGGGCCTTGTTCAAACTTCCACTCTTTCTGATGTCTTCCCCAGAGACTTTACTCTCTATACACCCCACCCCACCCCTAAATAACTGATTATTCTCACCCCTTGCTTTGTTCTAACTACAGGATGAGTAAGTTCAAGAGATCTGCTATACAACATAGAGCCTATAGGTAAACATGGTGTTTGCACTTAAAAATTTGTTAAGAGGGAAGTTCAGTTGGTTGGAGCATTGTCCCAAGGTACACCAAGGTTGTGGGTTTGATCCCCAGTCACAGCACACACAAGAATCAACCAATGAATGCATCAACAAATAAAACAACAACAAAAAAATCAATCTCTCTCTCTCTCCCCCCCCTTCTTCTAAATTCAATAAATAAAAAATTTAAGAGGATCGGTATTCAGTTAAGTGTTCTTGCTATGAAAGAAAGAAAGAGAAAAAAAAGAGGAAGGAAGGAAAGGGAACACAAGAAGTCTTCGGGGGATGATCAATATGTTTATTGCCTTGATCGTGGCAATGGTATTATCGATATATGTGCATGTACAAACTCATCAAAATGTATAAATTAAATATTTACCATTTTTGTATAGTAAGTACTCAAAAAAGCTGAGCAAAGCATGTGATAGGAAAATAAATAAATACAACAAAACAGTGCTTTGCACATTATATTAGAGGAAATTTTAAAAAATATATCTTTCAAACCCACTATTTTGAGCTTCATGTCACTTCCAGTTTGTTAGCCAAGGTGCTAAAAAATGACATGACATCTAGGGGGCACTTAACCGCGTGGACAGCAGGAAGGAAGGAAGGAAGGCAGGTGGGAAGGAGGGAGGGAGGGTGGGCAATGTGGATATGATTTAGCAATGAAAGTTTCATTCATCCATTGATTTCTTCAACAAGTGTTTACTGAACACCTCATATGTGCCCGGCATTGTGCTGGGCACCGGGAACAAGCGTGTGAGCCAAACAAACCTGGCAACCAGTTCTAGAAATAGGAGAGCTCCTGGAACTAGGAGGATTTAAAGGCTAGTCAAAGTCAATTGTGCTCATTTCTTTCTAAATCCAATTATTTTCAGCGGTGTACACGATGCCACCAGCAGGGAATGATTCATCTGCAATCATTCCTTTGGCCTTATTTTGTCATGGAAGAGACAGACAAGGAGTGACTCTCTCTCTAAGTACCAGGAAGAGAAGCAAAACAAGTTGAGGGAAGAGAGTAGCAGAGGGGGCACATTCGGAAATGGTGGTCCTAAGGTGGGGCCGTAGAAAGTAAGAGTCAAACACCTGGTATCACCGACCTCCAGCCCTGCTACCATTGGAGAAAGCCTCTGGGTGCCTCAGCCTTTGGATTCTGGGAAATAGAGATACTGATGATAGCCCCTGGAGTTACTCTCAGATGGAGTTACTCTCGGATGGGAGGAACCCACAGAGGGATCATGAACTTTGGACACTGCTGTCATGAGTACACTGACCAAGCAAGAAGCCCTTCTCTTCTAGGACATCTCCTTCAGATTCTGACATTGTGCCACAGGCTGAGAAAGGTCAACTCGCCTCTATTCAGAATGCCCAAGATAATAATAGTAATTATTTGTCCAGATATTTAGTTAATCTTCCACACTCCTCTGTCAGCTCTACAAAGCAGGAAGAGCTTCCTCAGCCTCCTTACCATATCTCCAGGACCTGCACATAATTGGGGCTGAAAAACTATCTGATGAATGAATGAATGACTCTAAAGACAAGATGTAAGAAATTGTCCTGTGTTGTGTTTTTACCTTAGAAGTCACTTAGAATAGAAGAAGACCAGGCAGGGCCTGGGGTGGGGAGAGTGGGGCAGAGGGAAGGGGTGGGTCCCCTCCACCCTTCTCTGTCTCCATACCCCAGCATAGAGCAGGTGTTCAATAAATGTGCATTGGATGAGTGAGTGGACATCCTGCCTGGTTCCTCTCTGTCCTTGGAGGGCAGGAGTCTGTCCTATTTCACTTCCAAGACAGAAGCACATTCACATGACCTGCGTGTGGGCTTTACTCATGTCTTGTCTTCAGATTCTTCCATCCATTCACCAGGGGCCTGAGAGACCAGCTGAGACTTTGATGGGCTGAGATGCTGGACTAGAAACCATGAAGCAACATTTGATGCTGATATGAGCAGCACGGCAGCTGACTCAGACATAGCACTCATCTTCCTCTGGGCATGTCCGCCACCAGAGGGATGGCACGCGGCTGAGAGGAGAAAGGAGAAAGGAAACCGGGCAGCACGCCCCAGCCCCTGACCTTATGCTAAGATGCTCATGACACCCCTAATATGGACTGTAATTTTCTTCTCCCTGCTGCGGTTCTCTACAAAGAGAGAGCAATTTTCAAATTTAGTGAGGACAAGATCCCTGCGGAGTGTTAAAATGCAGATTCCGCCCTTGCTGGTGTAGCTCAGTGGGTGGAGCGTCGGCCTGGGAACCAATGGATCACCGTTCAATTCCCCAGTCAGGGCACATGCCTGGGTTGCGGGCCAGGTCCCCAGTAGGAGGCGCGCAAGAGGCAACCACACATTGAAGCTTCTCTCCCTCTCTTTCTCCCTCCCTTCCCCTCTGTCTAAAATTAAAATAAATAAAATCTTTTCTAAAAATGCAGATTCCTCAGTTCCACCTTGGGTCAGGCTGGGCTGGGGCTCAGACATCTAGTTTCCACCAGCCATCCTACCAGACACCCTCCCACCACCCCCACCACCCCCACAAAATGACTGATATAGCTGGTGTTTGGATCACTCTTTGGGAAACCCTAGGAATATAAAATGTTATTTTTATTTCAAATAGGGATAGCTAAACTGGGTGTAATTTCTTCTCTCTCTTTATTCACATTTAGATGGAATCAATTAGGTCTAGAAAATGTCTGAGCTCTTAATTTCCTATCACTCCTCTTGAAATAATAGTAAAAGCCAGACCAAACATTTATTCAGGACCTACTAGGCAAATTTGCATAACATTGCATCCTCATTTGCATTTTTACGCTTACAACACGTCCAGGAGACAGTACTATAATTATCATCTTTATTTTTCAGAGGAGGAAACAGATAACCTTTCCAAAATCACCCATCTAGCAAGAGGCAGAGATGGTATTTGAACTCGAGGCTGTCTGAATGCTTAACTGCCATGCCGTGCCAACTTCATACACCAGAGACCCTGAAGAGGTGGCAGGTTCCAATATGCAAGATGAACAGCAAGTGGAGGCACCCCCGGGAAAGTTTTTCCAGGGCATAAATTTGACATTGAGACCTCATTTGTCTTTTCCTCCAGCCATAACAGAGACCTCTCTCTGACACCCCTTCATCTCCTAGGATGCTGTTGACCAAAGGGGGAGATTGAATTGGTTAGGAATTTGATGCATGGGGCTTGGGTGGTCAGGACCAAAGTTTGCATCCAAAAGGCATTAGGTTTGTTTTCAGCATGGCGCCACCTAGAAGAGGGTGGATTTTACTGCCATAAATGTTCGGAGAGATAATCTGGGCAAGAGGATCACTACCTGGTGGTCCCGTCTCTCCTCTGCAGAGGTCAGAGATGTCTCAGAGAGATCATATCTATTTTTGTCTCCTCCAATTTGCAGCGGCCACATGCGCTTTGTATGACAGGGTGGCTCATGGCAGAGAGAGAAGACACAACCTCTTCTCCCTGAAATAGGCAGAATGAGATCTGATGTATAGCTGCTTCTGTTATGACTTCCTAAGAGAAGCACTGTAGTGGGAAGGATCATGACCCCCTCAAAAAGGTCCACATCCAAATCCCGGAACCTGTGCATATGCTATTTTACACAGCAAGGGGGAATTTAGGTTGCTAATCAGCTGACCTTAAAATAGGGATTGGTATGCTAGATTATCCAGGTAAGATGAAGATAATCACAAAGCTCCTTAAAAGAAGGAACAGGGAGGTCGAAGAGTCAAAACCAGGGATACGAAATGGTGAGAAATATTTGGCCAGCCTTGGCTGGCTTTGAAGATGGAAGGGGGGCACGAGCCAAGGAATGTGTGCAGCCTCTTCGAGAAACCGGAAAAGGCATGAAAACAGATTCTCCTCTAGAGCCTCAAGAAAGACGTACGGCCCTGATGACAACTTCATACTAGATCTCCCCATGAGAATTCTGACCACAAGAATTGTAACAAAGTACATTTGTGTTGTTGAAGCCACTAAATTTTTGTAATTTGTTACAGCAGCCATAAGAAACTAATACTGGCACAGAGCACTAATGCTGGGCATGATGCTCAGTGGCCCTTGTGCAGTGCGGAACCTGCCATCCATGGCCTCCCTACCTCCTCTACCACACCACAGAGACAGAGATTGACACACAGAGAGAGAAGGACACTGTGTGGCCAGGACTGAGCTCTGGAGATGCTACAGTCCTTGGAGTAATGCAGGAGCAGAGGAAGTCAGGTCAAAGAGAGAATGAATCCAACCTGAAGAAAGAAACAGAGCCAAGATGCTCTTGAAATGCAAATCAACTCCGTGTTTCTGATGATTTTCCAATTCTGGACCCTCCTGGGGTTCTGCAAGCAGCTACATATCCTTATAGTAAGCCGTCTCCTTTGCTTAAAGTAACTGCGTTCCTGCTTCTCGGCAGATTCCTACCAATCCAGGAAGCATTTGGTTACAGCAATCGTTCTCCTGGGTTGATAGGGAGACAATTTTGCTGAACATCCCGGGGAGGTAAGATTCGGATTATACCCAGTTTATGAAGGTGTGCAGTGATGCTGGTGTCCATGGAGGTTGTGATGAAAAATGATGTGTGATTCCCTGTGGTTGATGGATGAGAATTTACCTGCCTCCCCCTACCCAAACCGTAGCTATTCTAGGAAAGCAGCTCTGGTATGAGAGTAGCTTCCACAAGGAGAAGCCTCTGTGGTATATGAAAAGAAATTCCTTCAATGAGCCCTACAAGAGTCTCACTAAACAACCTGACTCCAGGCCTTTCCTGTTTTTCTAGGTAACCAGGTCCAGGATGTTGAGTTAATAGCCAGCAACGTGGTAAATGTGGCTCTTTCTCCTTTCCCTGTGAAACACCCTGGCATGTGGAGTAAGATTTTTTTAATATCAGGTCCATGATTTCATAATACTGATTGATCTACTGTGCAAATACAGGGTAACCTTGTTTAAATGAAAACATCCCCTTTCACCCTGGCTGGTGTGACTCAGTGGATTAAGCACCAGCCTGTGAAACTAAAGGTTGCCAGTTTGATTCCCTGTTGGGGCACGTGCCTGGGTTGTCGGCCAGGTCCCCAGTTGGGGGTTTGCGAAAGGCAACTAATTGTTTCTCTTGCACTTCGATGTTTCTCTCCCTTTCTTTCTCCCTCCCTTCTCCTCTCTCTGAAGGAATAAACACATAAACACATAAAATCTTTAAAAAACAGAAAATGTTCTGTTTCTGGGTACATCTCCATGATGGGGATGGAGCAGAGGGTTGCAGTCCTTGTGTAACATACTATGTAATTAACCATTGTATATTTCCACCTCCCTTTCTCCAAGCCCCTCTGGGAGAACTTCATGTGGTCCTGGGCTATCCTTTCCTTTCTTCTCTCCAAGTGGTTTAGGTTGATTAGAGTAGTTCATCCCCCTGGCCTCTGGATTGGCCTATGAAATAACTAGATGATCCACACTAGGCCAATCAATCTACTCCAGGATTAACAGATAGATGTTGGGAGGCTAAAGTTCTAATGGGCAGCTGAACTGGGGAGCGAAGGGGGTTCTAAAGGCACCAGAGGTTTTTGTTTCTGCTACCTGGAGAGACTAGCCATGCAAAAAAAGCCAAGCAGCAACTTACAGAGCAGAGAAAGAGAGAGCAAAGGAAAGAGAAAGCTCTTACCTCTGAAGCTCCCAGGGACTTTTACCCATCAATTCATCAATTGCCTTCTAGCTAAACTCTTTGGGTTTGGGACTGCACGCAAATAAGAAAGTCACATTTTGTGGGGCCTCCAGTTTATGTGATTTGAAGAGGCTCTTCTTAAGTAAAAAAAAAAAAAAAAAGTTTAATTTCAATTATAAAATTAGTAGGAAACAAACAGCAGGTCACATTTGCCCAAGAGCTATAGTTTGCTGACTCCTGATGGAATGCATCAAAGGCGGACATATGACTTATAAACACAACACCTAAAACATAAAAATTACTAGGTCCCCTCCCAAGGCTTAGGAAAGGATAAGATAGGGCCCCCAACTCAAGCTGCATGACCTTCCCACTTCAGGCACCTCTGTTTGCACCCAGTTAGGATCAGTACATTTATTTGTTTGCATCTATTACTTTTTCTCTGGATGTTATAACAGATTAAGATCGCACATTGTCTCATGACTGCATTCATCTCTGAAGTCTGTCTACAGGGCATCTGGTAGCTGGCAAATGGTTAAGAATATTTATACTATTTCTTTTTCAACTGTACCACCACCCCCCAAAAAAGAAAAAGAGAGAAAAACCCAATTCTGCTAGTACTCTCTGTTCTCTGGGCTTTGGAAACCAATTAAGCAGTTCCCTGCACTCAGTTCAGTTCCCACTAACAACATTGATAATCTTAGATAATCATAGATATTAGGTGTGAGCCATTGTGCTAAGTGTTTTAAAGACATTTTCTTATTCAATCTTTTTGATAACAATGGGAGGCGGTCTGGAGAGGGGTGGGACATTGTTGATCTCCTGCTTATCCAGTCTGTATTTTCTAGAACTCTAGAAATGCATGTAGCCCACCTGACTGAGGGCAAGCCAACTCCATCCTCAAATGCAGGGGTGGACTCTGATTGGTCTAAATCTGGCTAAAGTCGATAACCCCATTTCCCTGCCTGTGATTGGTTCAGGAATCCAGGCCTAAGCCATCAGCTTTAGGCATTAGCTTGTGAATGGGTTTTCAGTCTGTGAGTGGGTATGAGACTTAAATTGGACCAATTATACTGAAAGGAATTTTATTCCATGATGGAAGGGGAGAACAGAGACTCTATTGCTCAATGGATATGAACAATAAGGCATGTGGCCTCAATTACCACTGAGAAGCCAGAAGCCATCTAGTAACCACCAAAGAAACTCAACCAGACAGAGAGATGGAAAGTTTCCAGGTCCTTGGTGGCCAGATTCGGCTTTTAGATTAGCCATTATGGAAGGCCACCCTACCACTGGGCTTTTTGCTATGTGAAATGATATATTTTCTTATGGTTGATATAGCTTTTTGTTCCTTACAGCCAAAAATGTCTGGCTGATGCATGTAGATATTTACCTTCATTTTCATTTGAGAAAACGGAACTCAAAGATGTTATATAATATAAATGTGTCACTATACTAGTAAGTGGCAGATCTGGGTCTCTCTGATTTCCATACTAATTCCTTAATCACACCAATATGAGGATTAACTTGAGCATCCATACCCTACCACGCCCATTTCTGCAATGCAACTGTTGACAACATCAAGAATACCGGTGATGATGATGATGATGATGACGATACTTGTTAAATGTCTACTACCCACTGGGTACTGTCTAAGGAACTCACCTGCATTTATTCTTGTAAATAGTTACATTTATTCCCATTTAGCAGATGAGGAAACTGAGACATGGAGGGCTTAAGCAACCTGTTCAAAGTCACATAGCTAATGGGATTCCAGCTGTAAACTACTCACTGTGCTAAATAGAGAAATGCACTTTAGTGCTGACTTCTATTGGCCAAACTGAGAACCTCTCCTCTTAAATGAGTTCTAAGCGCAGGTATTTCTCTGTCACCTAAAAGTCTGAAAGTGGGCTGTGCAGGGCTGGGATGGGGTTTCACGGTGTAGGGCACACTGTGTTCCTCCTTGTTGCTCTTCTGTGCGTGGCCTCCATCTCATGGTTAGGATGGCTGCTGCAACAGTCCTCTCCCCAGCTAAAGGACCCAGCCCCTCTTTCGGAACACTTCCTGTAAATTGCACACACATTGTCAGCTTCCTTTCCATTGGCCAGGACTTGGTCACATGGCCATGCCTGTAGCAAGGGAGCCTAGGAAATGCTGCAGGGCTGTGTGCCCAGCTACAAATTAGGAGATCTGTGACTTTAAAAGAAGAGATACGGTGAGGGCATCTAGTCATCTCTGCTCCATCCCCTATATGCAGGCTTCCCTTTATTTCCTAGCATTGGTCACAATCTGTTGTTTAGTTATGTTTCTTTTGGGACAGGTTCTCTCCTTTAAACATAAGCTCTGGGAGGGTGAAGCCTTGACGGTCTTCTAGATTCTCTGTCCCATTGCCCAAAACACTTCCTGGCACAAACTAGGCACATAGTAAACTTTTGTTGAAATATCAATATCTGTTCAAGTCAAATCATTTCTAGAAGATACATCATATAGGTAATGAGTGAGGTTTATAGCATTTTGCCCACCACAGAGTCAGAGTATTAAGAAAGAGTTGTCCGAATAATTGATTGCTGGGTGAGTGGTTGGGCAGGTGGTACCTCTAACTTCCCTGTAATACTAAAATACAATGTGCCTCAGGTGGGCGCTTTCCAGAAAGAATGAATCCTATGTTTGCATGGCTAGGGCCCTTCACCAATCTTAGAAAACTCATGTAATGGTCCTGGAATTAAGACAACCCCCTGAGACTCCAAGTGTTACAGAACCCCAGCCTATGCAGTTCTGAAACAGCTGTGAGGGGTCCAGTTGCCCACTGCCAGGAAGTGTGTCTCCCAAAGCCAGAGTCTGGTGAAAAGGAAAGGAATTGTTTAAAAGCTATACAGATCTAGAACGATGGCAGAATTCTGTCGTTAAGTCCCACTCCCTTTAAAATACCCACAAACACACACACGCTCCTGTCCCCCTTTTGCCAAATCGGGCCAGCTTCAGACTATGACAGTTAGAGGTACCATCTTTCAGAAAAAAAAACAACAACCCAGAAACAGGAGTCAGTGGCTCAGCATTCTTCGTCACAGTTCAGTATCTCCAGGCATCTTCCAGTAATCCGTGCTCAGCTGGGTAGGTTCCACAGTTCCCGGCACCATCAGCCATGTCACCATGTTCTCCAGTTCTTAATCCAAAACTGCATGCCACCTCCTTATCCATCAGACCTATGGAGGGCTGGTGGGGGCCCTTCTAGAACCCCTACTCTTTCCCAAAACTGCATGGCAGAGAGACAGAGACAGAGACAGAGACAGAGACAGAGAGAGAAAGCTAGCTTGCATGGGAGAGAGCCTCAGGGCTGCCGTGCTTAGTTTAAATCCCAGCCCAGAGCTTCCCACTCAACCCCATTTCCTACCCTTCCCACAATGCATTACATCTGCCAGTTCCCCATCTCTTCTGCCTTTCTCTAGCTACCATTATCTGTCAGGGCAGGCACGGCCCAGTGAGGAAGTGCAGCAAAACACCTCTCAGTCTCTTGCATAGGTACTGTAAGCTCCTCCACTACATCTCGGGTTAAAGTCACACCCAACTCCAGGGCCCTGTGAGTGGCACAGCTTTTTAACTCAACTATTAAGCTAGCCAAGTTGCCACAGACATGGAAAGCACCTCTCAATGCCTGTCCTCTGCTCTCCCCATCCCCCAAGACAAGGTTCTTGGGGAATGTCCACTGAACCCTGTTACACAAGCATCACTGCCAAGTTTATCTCCCTAAAGGCCTTTTAGCTCCTTTCCAAAAACCTCCCAGGGCTGTCACCTTATGATAAAATCCAATTCCCATGACAATCATTTGAGGGTTTCTCTCTTTTTTGATTAGTCTCACCACTCTTAGCACATAGAGGACATGGCCATGGCATCCCAGAGACCTAGACTCAAATCTTGCCTATTCTCTTGCTAGTTTTGTGATCCCGGGCAAATGACTACACTGCTATGGCTTCTATTTCTTCGTCTGCGGAATGGGGATAATAATATCCGCCTCATAAGGATGTTGGGAGGATAAGACAATGACTGTCTTTAGCATAAAGCAGGGTACATACACTCACCACTCAGCACTTACCACTGATGGTCCCTGTCGTCACTGTGGCTGTTTGTTCTTTCATCAGGCTAGTCCTGTCTGATGACCGCACCCTAAGGAGGAGTGGCCCATTCTTGCCAATATCAGCAATGATGAGGAAGAAGATAAAACAGCTCGCATTTTACTGAGGCTTCTTCTGGACCAGGCCACATTGTGACTTCTGTGGGCCCTTCCTCCAAGAGAAAGACATTATATTTTACGGCTGTGTTAGTACGAAGACAATTTAATTTATTTCTTCTGATAATAAAATATATTAAAATATTTCCATGAGCCCCTAAAAATATCAGGGCACCTAGGCCCTGTGCTGTTTGTTGCTAATGGGAAATTTGACCCTGGAATTTAACTGTCCTAAACACATTCTCATTTAATTATCCTAACAGGCCCATGGAGCAGGGACAGGATGGAGCACCTTTTATGTCTAAGATTCATTACTAAAGACTTGGTATAATTTTAAATTTATATAATTTCCCGCCAAGCTGGACTCAAATTGGCAAACGTTTCCATTTCCCAAAAAACATACATGTAGGAGGGGTCATCAAATCATATTCAAGATCCTGAGCCTCAGGTTCCTCATAGTACCTTTGGGAATTTCATGATTTCTGGTGCATTTATATTTCAGGGGGAAGGCATTTCAAATTATTTCAAATTGGGTCCACCGAGCAAGTTTCGTTACTATTTGGTCTATAGTGCTATTGCGAATTCACAAAATTCTAACAGTACTATATTGTTATACCCATTTTAGAGTTGGGGGCTACAGAAATTACCCAAGGCTGTTTGATTCCAGAGCTCTGGATCTCAGCCCCACCGTATCACCTTTGCACTCAGCTTCTCCCTGCCCCAGCAAGCTCTCTGATTTTCCCAGCTCCTTCCTTGAGGCCCTGTTGCAATACCATCTCCTCCACACTGTGCCTCCTGATTATCCAGACCACCCACGTCTCCCTCCTTGGCTTTGTTCCTGTCCCAATGACAACTGATGGGTCACTGATAGGTCACTGGCGACAATGCAATGCCAATAGAATCTTCAGTTTGGGGTTTGATGAAGAAGGAAACTTTATTCCGTGCAAAACAGCTTGACTGTAATGCAGCCGAGCTGTGAGCCAGCCCTGGTCTCCTCCGATCCTCACTGGTCTGCTCCACTCTGCTCCAGAGAGACAGCTTTAGTGTTTCAGCTCAGCCAGGGAAATGCAGTTTCCAGTAGAAAGAGAATGGGCAGTGCTTATCATGGATGACAGGATTAAACATGCTTGTTTGCTGGGGTTTTTTTTTAATCCTCACCTGAGGATATATCTATTGATCCCAGAGAGAGGATGGGAAATAAAGAAAGGGAGAGGAAGGGTGGGGGAAAGAGAGAAACAGAGAGAAACATCTATGTGAGAGAAACATTGATAGGCTGCTTCCCAAATGTGCCCACAGGGGACCAAACTTGCAACCTAGGTATGTGCTCTGACCAGGAATGGAACCCATGACCTTTTGGTTTACAGGACAAGGCTACAACCAATTAAGCCACACCTGCCAGGGCTAAATATGGTTTTGATTTTTTTTTTTTTTAAAGGCAGGGGATGGGGAGGGTGGAAGGGAAGGCACTCTCACTGCCAGAGGGAAGCTGGCTTATATGGACAGAATTTCCCACCCCTGGTATGTGATTTGGTCCATCCTCATGCAAATGAGGACTCAAAATCCTCACAGTTTGATTGGCGCAAAAGTCACTGTCTTGATTGGTCAAAATAGAGCTGCTCTGATTGGTCTGCACAGCTCCGACTGAATGGGAAAAGCCTTAGTCCTATTAGTTGAAATAGGTCCAGGAACTCTTTTATAAGGGCCAACTCAGACGGCAGAAACACAGTGCAGGCAGGCAGTTCAGCACAGTGGCAGGTAGTTATTTCAGAGCAGGCCTCCCCCTGAAGTGCAGTTTGTGTGAGTGGCCCCTGTGTAGAAATAGCTGCTAGGCTCTGCTTTTGGTTTTTGTTTTAATTTGAGCTCAGCCACCAGGAGTCATTCTTAGGGTCCTCTTCTTTCTCAGGGTTCACATTTTCCCCTTTTCGCTGATGGTCAAACAAGCCAGTCTGTCCTGTGTTGGTGCAAGAGTGGCTTGGCTACCTAGTCGGTTTCCATCGAGGCCCTTGGTGGGACTCCTGTGCAGGATGGTAGCTAACAGAGCAACGACAGCCATTTGCTTACAAGAGGTCTTTCAGGTACCTGACAAACTCAAAATTCACAGCCTCCTATAAAAGCAGCCAAAACAACTTTGGAAAGGTTAAAACAACAAAGGCACTTAGCTCCTGAGAGAAATCATGGGTAATTGACAAAAGGTATTTAGCATCAGGAATAAAGGTTCCAATCACCATGAATTACATACATGGAGAAGATGCGGTGGTTTGATGGATTATTTCTAGCCTTTGTGCAACTATCGCTCAAGTTTTTGTAGGAGGTTGTAAATATTTGGTTAAATAGAACATCACTAGCTGAGCCCAATTGGGATCCAGCTGAGAATATCAGAAAATTTAAGTTCTAACCAGCCATAGACACTGGAAGCAAAACCGGAATGTCCCTTAAGGCCGGCAAGGTTAGGGAGTTTGGTTGTTTTCAATTCTACCTGGGAAAAAGCCTGTGTCCAGGTATATAGCAGGAGGTATTGGCTGTGGCACAAATTCCTTCGTGGGCTACAAGCACATAATCAAGGGTGACTCTGTTGTTGAGAACTATTTGTACTCATGAGTCTAAAGATGTTTGCTGGGCTCAAATTGCTCAAAAAAGCAAGCAATTTGACTGAAGGCTCTAGTTAGATTTTGCATTATATTTAATTAAGCAATTCCAAGGCCAGCCCATGGAAACACAATTCTGAGAAAATGATTACTACCTTGACTGGTGTGGTTCAGTGGATGTGCCAGCCTATGAATCAAAAGATTGCTGGTTCAATTCTTGGTCAGGGCACATGTCTGGGTTGCAGGCCAGGTCCCTGATTGGGGGTACGCAAGAGGCGAGAGGCAGCAGATCCATGTTTCTCTCACACATTGATGTTTTTCTCTCTCTCTTTCTCTTTCCCATCCCCTCTCTCTGAAAACAAATAAAATCTAAAAAAAAGAAAGAAAATGATTACTCTCACCTCCTAAAAAAATATGCTAGCAAGTCACATCCCACAGAAAAGCCATGAGAGTTATCTTCATAAACAGAGGGATTCTCATCAGGCTACTAATGTACTGTGCTCAGGGCATCTTTTTCCTCACTTGGAGGGGGTACTATTATCCTTCTGAGGATAGTAAAAGATGTCACATGTCCCAAAAGGCATTATCCAGTCAGCCTCCAGCTATCTAGACAATCAAATGCCCAAGGTTGATTTATGTATACACAAACAAAAATATAACATGTAGGGGCACAAAGGGTGCCTGCAAGAGTTTGTTCGCTTATACATTCATTAACAGGAAGGCAGTAAGAACATTTTCCAACCAGGGCTCAGTCTGGTTTGAATATCCCTCTAGAAGTCCTTCCCTCGTATGTTTGAGCATCATGGGGTAAACATTTAGATTCATGACAGTGTGGGCTGTTTTCATTCACAATGGTCTTACAAAGGGAAGTCCCAGAGTAGTCAGGTTTGAGATAGGTACAACCGTATTTAAGGCATTTAAGACATGTAGCAATGTGATAAGGGGCGGCTAGGGACTAATTGAACTATGGGAGATTGTGGGATCCCACCTGGGGAGAGGGTCACCAATCAGAGGGAGCGTTTAGGTAGACACAAGGGAAAGTGGAAGTCCCTTTTGTAATTCAATCTGATAAGTTTCAGAAGGAAGAGATTTGGTAAATTAATAGTAAAGTTAAGGACAGTTGGTAAATGGCTAACAAAAAGAACTACGGGATCATCATTTTTACCAGAGGCAGTAACAGGCACTAGGTGGTAATCTAGCACATAGGTTCCATGAGAAGGCTGGAAAGCATTGTGTAAAAATACATCTATACCCAAGGTTTCCCATTTACAAGGGTTAGAACAGCAACAATCAGGAAGTACTGTACAGTTGAGGGTTAAATGATGTGGAATAACTAAGGCATACAATTTAAAACACAGGCCCTGGCTGGTGCGGCTCAGTGGATTGAGCATCGGCCTGCAAGCCAAAGGGCCGCTAGTTTGATTCCCAGTTAGGGCACATGCCTGGGTTGCAGGCCAGGTCCCTGATAGGGGGCGTGTGAGAGGTAACCAGTCCATGCGTCTTTTACACATTGATGTTTCTCTTTCTCTCTCCCTTTCCATCTCTCTAAAAAAAATATTTTTAAAAAAAATTTAGAACACAGGAAAGGTAACCAACTTTTTGAGAGAGGGTTAAGGTTGTTAAAATACCCAAGAAATAAATGTTACTGCAACCATGAAACAAATGTAAGAGTTATACATAAAGGAAGTTGTCTTTACTGGCCAAGTCCCAGATCCTGGGAAAAGCCATGTTTTGAGTGCCACCTTTTTTTTTGTGCAAGTGGTTTTCTATTCTGGATAACTTTAAGGTCTCCTGTAGGCTGTGGTATTCAGGTGAATGTGGTATAAGTATGAAAGCCTTTTAAAATGAAAAACAGAAATTCATGTATCAATACCTTTTTAACCTTGTAACTCAGGGATTAGTTAACAATACCTGGTATGGTCCCTTCCAGCAAGCCTGGAGCGAGTCCTTGTGGAAGCTTTTTTTTGATGGATCATGTATCCAGGTTGCAGGCCATGATGTTTGGCGTCTTCATCTCCTGGGGGCTTGCTGTGAAAACTGCTCTATCAGCTTGTGTCAATTTCAAAAGCCTCTATAAGTTCTTTGCAATAAGTTAGAAGGTCTCCTTAATGAGGCAGGTTTGCACATTCCCTGATCAAACCTTACAGGATAGATCTTCCAGGAACAATTTTAGAAGGACACAATTGATGTTTATAAAAAAAAAAAAAAAAAAAAGGTCTTAAGTTAAGTGATGTCAAGGTAAAAGGCTTTAGGCCAAGGCAGATAAAAAGATTCAACAAGCTTTACCAATTAAATTGTACTTATCTTGTCAGTTTATCCTATAAAACCAGAGGACTAGGGATGATAAGTGCAATGAGAATACTACAATGTCAGTCAAGTTTTGCATACCTGGAAAAGTTTTCCAATGATCCCCTTTCTCTATGAGACTCTGTGGGAATTTTCCAAACAGGAAAAATCTTTTCTAGAAGTATTCTAGTAATTGCTGTGGCTGTAGCCCTTTGACATAAGGATGCTTCTACCCAGTGAGAATACATGTGGGTCATCATTAATACATTTTTATCTGGGGGAAGAGGGTGAGTGGACTGAAGTCCACCTTCCAAACATCAGCTACACCACATTAGTTTCATTTCCTCTCTTTGTAAAGAGAGGTTCCCTTATTTTATTCGTGCATTTAATCACTCAGTTAAAAAACTAACTTCACAAGCAATTATATTAAGGTTTGGTTTACCTAAGCAATCAAAGAGATGATGATGCAGGATACATCTTTACTCTCCCTTTATAATTTCCCATTAAGGGCATACCAATAAAAAAGCATAGAAAGAAAAAAACCCTTCTGTCCCTTTAGCAGAGAGAGAAATCCAAATTCTAATTCTGTATCAGCATATTTTAGGTTAAATAAATCTGTTCCAATCCTAGTTTGACCATACATAAAATTTCTTTTTCAAGGTAACTTTTCTATGAACCTTCTGCAACATCCACAAATTTTTTGCAACTTTTGTAAACCTTTCATCTTTTGTCTTCTTTCCTTCCTTATTGTAGGACAATCATTTGCTTTAGGACAAAAATACTTTTTTCTCTTTCAATAAAAATGTATTTCGCTTCCTTATACCTTCTTTTACCAAACACACATCTTATTTTCTACATGCAATCATTTTACTCCTAATCAGCCTCTATCACAAGTGCTAGGACCCCAGACTGAGGCATCTTGTACCCCTCTAACTTTGTAAAATGAATCATTAAGTTCTCCACCTTATACCCAGGGTTTCCATCTGTCAGCTCCAAAGCTAGAGAGCAGTGGACAACTGGATGTCCTTAGTTAAACCAACATCCTAGGCTACCTTATATTTACTAAAGATTAATCTTAAATCATGTGTACTTTAAAAGCAATTGCATTAGTTTCTGTTATTTCTCCAATTTGTATGAACATGCATTTATTTTAAGCCAACTGAATAGAGCATTAAATTTGAATTTACGAATCTATTAAAATTTTTTTTACTTAAATTAAAAAAATTTTTTAATTTATTGATATTAGAGAGGAAGGGAGAGAGGGACCATTCATTGCTCCACTTATTTATGCATTCATTTGTTGATTCTTGTATGTGCCCTGACTGGGGACTGAACCCACAACCTTGGCATATTGGGATGATGCTCTAAACAACTGAGTTACCCAGCCAAGACTTACAAATCAATTTTTGGTAACACCATCTAGTGGTAGAAACACACCTTATCTATAACATGCATACATAGACATACATAAATACAGAGGTAACATAACAATAAAAAACTCAAAAAAAAATATGGATCCAAAAGTAACGATAATATCCCCCACCCCCACCCAAAAAAGGGGCATATTTTCCTGGGGGGAAGGTTGAAAGATAGCTCCAGATGCAAAGCCTGATCATCAGATGGCTACTGCCCATCTGGAGACAGAGATGGAGGAAGGGAAAAAGGAAGAGGGGAGACAGGATGATAGGCAAGAGTGGGGGGCTGAAAAATGAGACATCCTCTGGGGTTGTTTCAGTAAACCTGGTTTTCAAGTCGCAAGCACAACTGTCAGAGGAAAAGTTTTCCAATAATCCCACTTTTGTTCCAGCTTCATGAGTGCTGGTTTCATTTTTAATTTATCAAGACATTTATCTAATTTAGAATTATTTTTCCTAAGGGAGGCAATAGTAGTCTCTTGATTTCATTTAGAGTTCTCAAGACACCAGTTTTTTGTTTTTTTTTTTAAAGCTTCCCACTGTTTCTGGGAAGAACAATATTTTCTTTGTTCTCACTGAGCACACAAATAAACTAGTTTTGGGGTTGCAAAAGATCCCCATCTTGTCCAACAAATCACATGTGATATTTGTCCAGAGGCCTAACCAATTGCAATTGTCTGGACCATAATTTTTGTACATGTAATCAGCCAAGGTCCCAAATGGTGGCTGATTAGCATGTGAAAATTTAGAGCATGGGTTACCCACTTTGCACTCCTCTTTATGGGTGGTGCCTCCATGTCCTGCCCCGACCCAGTGCCCCTTAGTGTGAATGTCCTCACAAACCTTATATGCATGGCCTAGTCCCAACCAGGAGGATATCCCTCCCAGATACGTAATGCAACAGAGGAAAGCCATCCCTGATGACTACCCTCCCTGGAGCCAACTACAATTGATGAATACATCTCCTTAGGTCCCCTACCTAAACCAAATAAAGTCTCCAAGAACCTCAGCCACAAATATGGGAGATCTTGGAGCTGAGAGGACTGATCTGCGGTCCTCAGGTGCCACTAGGAAGACAGCTTTAGCACAATAGGCTTGTGCAGGTGCCAGGAGAGTTGGTTTTAGCATCATGTCAGAAGATCGAGTCATCACTTCAAAGCTCCACTTTGGGCACCATGTAAGGTCAGCTGAAGGCTGTTGGTGCAAATTTGACACCATCAAAAATCCCTAATTTGGGATGCAGTGAAGAGTGAAACTTCATTCGGTACAAAACAGCTGAATCATGAGAATTATGGCCAAGGTGGGAGCATAGGTAGATACGCTTCGCCTCGTAAGACCAAAAAAAGGAAGCAACCAATTTAAAAACAAAAAACCAGAACTGCCAGAAAATTGAACTCTATGGAAGTCTGACAACCAAGGAGTTAAAGAAGAAACATTTGTCCATCCTGGTGAATGGAGACAAAGAAACATGGTCCAAATGAAAGAACAGATCAAAACTCCAGAAAAAGAACGAAATGACTAGGAAATAGCCAACCTATCAGATGCAAAGTTCAAAACACTGGTATTCAGGATGCTCACAGAAATGGTTGAGTACGGCCACAAAATAGAAGAAGAAGTGAAGGTATGTAAAGCGAAATAAAGGAAAATGTACAGGAACCAACAGTGAAGAGAAGGAAGCCAGGACTCAAATCAGTAATTTGGAACAGAAGGAAGAAATAAACATTCAACTGGAACAGGATGAAGAAACAAGAATTTAAAAAATTGAGGAGGGGTTTAGGAACCTCCGGGACAACTTTAAACATTCCAACATCTGAATCATAGGGATGCCAGAAGGAGAAAAGGAAAAGCTAGAAATTGAAAACTTACTTGAAAAAATAATGAAAGAAAACTTCCTCGATCTGGTGAAGGAAATAGACATGCAAGTCCAGGGAGCCCAGAGAGTCCTAAACAATTTGGGCCCAAGGAGGAACACACCAAGACACATCATAATTAAAATACCAAAGGTTAAAGACAAAGAGAGAATCTTAAAGGTAGCAAGAGAAAAGAAGTTAGTTATCTACAGGGGAGTTCCCATAGGACTGTCAGCTGATTTCTCAAAAGAAAGTTTGCAGGCAAGAAAGGACTGGAAAGAAATATTCAAAGTCATGAAAAGCAAAGACCTACAGACAAGGTTGCTCTGCCCAGCAAAACTATCTTAGAATTGAAAGGCAGACAAAAAGCTTCCCAGACTCTTTAGAGAAAGAAAGAACTAAAGGAGTTCATTATCAACAAACCATTATTATACAAAATGTTAGGGGCTTATTTAAGAAAAGGAAGATCAAAACTATGAACAATAAAATGGCAAAAAATACATATCTATCAACAAATCTAAAAAACAAACTAAGCAAACAAGAAGAACAGAGACAGAATCATGGATACAGAGCGTTTTGATGGCTGCCAGATGGGATAGGGGTGTGCAGGAATGGATGAAGAGGTGAGGGGATTAAGAAGTACAAATAGGTAGTTACAGAATAGCCATGGGGATGTAAAGTACAGTATAGGAAATGGGGCAACCAAAGAACTTATACGCATGACCCATGGACATGAACAATGGTGGGGGATTGCCTGAGGGAGTGGGGGGTGCTGGGTGGAGGGGGGCAAAGGGGAAAAATCAGGATAACTGTAATAGCTAATCAATAAAATATAATTTACAATAAAATAAAATGCTGTGTGTTTGGAGGAGTGGAGTGTACACCATCTCCAGGCATCACCCCACAGATTACTTATTAACTATAAATGATATCAGGTGCCTTTACAAGGGATAAATCTGGAAGATGCTACCTTATATAAATGGCCAAATTTACCATCTCTAATGATGAGAAAAACCAACACCAAATGCCTTCTGTTAGTGGAGGAACTGAGAGGGCACAACCTCATCTAGGAAGTATCCTCACCGAAAATAGTTCATCAGAATCTAATCAAGAGAAAATAATTTTACAAATCCAAATTGAGATATTCTGTAAAATAACTGTCTGGAGAAAAAAAGAATCAATGTCATATAAGGCAATACAATTTGGAGAACAGTTTTAGGTTGAAGAAGACTAAAAAGATCCAACTGAGAGCAATGCGTGAACCTGAACTGGAGCCGAGAAGGACATTATTAAGACAACTGGAGCAACTTGCACGTGGCTATCTACAGAAAATAGTGTGGTGTTAATGTTAAATTTCTTTTTTTCTATAATACCCTTTTTTAAATTGTTTAAGAGATTTTATTTATTTAATTTTGGAGAGAGAGGAAGGGAAGGAGGAAGAGAGAGAAACATCCCAATCAATTGCTTCTCACAACCGCCTCACCTGGGGACCTGGCCCACAACCCAGGTATGTGCCCTGACTGGGAATGGAATTGGCGACCTTTCAGTTCACAGGCCGGTGCTCAGTCCACCGAGTCACACCAGCCAGAGCTGGTGTATTTTTAAAATATGATAATTCTATTGCAGTTACGTAGCATACTGTCCTTGCTCTTAGGAAACGAACACTAAAGTATTGAGGAACGAAATGTTTAATGAGAGTAACTCTCAGATAGTATGATTCAGCAATACATAGATATAAATTAAATATAGATATATAATAGTGATAGGTATAGGTAGAGAACCCGAGAAACAGCAGTAAAAATAGTTTGTTAAAATAGGAGCGGAGTACTAGCTACATTGGCTTCAAGCATGGTTGGATGGAATTGCTCAAATAATGTTTCAGGAATCTGGAATATGTTCCTGTTTCTCATCTCTGCTTTCCTCCAGGTGGTTCTCCAAGCTCATATCTTACCAGTTTGGCAATGCTAGCAGATAGACAATATCTCTTTCCAGGGCTAATACTCATTGGGTACACTAGAGTCACATGTTTACCCCATGAACTAGTAATGATCAGAAGAATGGGGTTCTCTGATTATTTAAACTGGGTCATGTGCCCGCCTCAGAAATCTGGGAATAGGATCAGCCACCCATAAACCCCATGAACTAAGAATGAAGGACTGGTCGCCCAGCTGGTGTGGCTCAGTGGATTGAGTGTTGGCTTGAGAACCGAAGAGTTGCTGGTTCAATCCCCCAGTCACATGCCTGGGTTGTGGGCCAGGTCCCTGGTAGTGGGCGCATGGAGGCAAACACACATTGATGTTTCTCTCCCTCTTTTTCTCCCTCTCTTCCCCTCTAAAAATAAATAAATAAAATCTTTAAAAAAAAGGAAAGAATGAAGGACTGATCATTCCCTAAAGGAAATTGGGTGAGAGTGTTACCAGAAGAGAGGAGAATCAGTGCTGGCCACATAACATGTTTGCTACACCTATTTTTTTTAAACTGTCTATACTTTACATTCATTTTTGAAACTAGTGTTTTCCATTCAAAAAAAAAAAATTACAGACAAGTACATCTCAATAAAGTTGGACCAAAAAATATCATGGACAAAATCAAAATCATGGACAGTGGAGAAGCCTGACGGCCTTGTCCGCGGCATCATCAAGGTCAACATCAACAGTGAGAATCATGCTGATGATATGCATCCTTGATTTGACGTATGAGAATGGCAACTCATATGGAAGGTCTTCCTCCCCAAGTTCATCACCCCGGGCTCATCCTGAGGAAAACATTTGACAACTTCCAATGAAAGACATTCTATAAATACCTGACTAGTGCATCTGGAAACTGTCATGAAAAACAAGGAAAGTGTGAGAAACTGTCACAGTCAAGAGCAGCCTAAGGAGATATGATGAATAATGTGGTATCCCAGATGGGAGTATGTAACAGAAAAAAGATATAAGGTAAAAACTAAGAAAATCTGAATAAGGTATGGATTTTAGTTAGTCATAATGTATCAATATTTGTTCATTAATTGTAACAAGTGCATCATACTGATTTAGATAATAATCAGGAATACTAAATGCAGGTATATGGAAACTTCCTGTACTATCTTTGCAATTTCTCTGCATGTCTAAATATGCTTCATTTTAAAAGATATATCATAAACATCTTGCGCCACACCAGCTTTTTAAATGACGGCATGGCAGTCCTTACTATGGCTATTTCACCATTTCTGCCATTTTCAATATTTGTCAGTGCCTTTTTCGGCAGATGTATTTCTCAAGAGGAAGCTGGTCTCCCTACAAGTTGTCATAATTTGATAGAAAGATCCAAAAACATTCCACCCCGTGTCAGATCCTGAGCCCACTGGACTCCCCCTTCATGGGGAAGAGGCAAATGACCGTGGATGAGCTTGGTACTAAAAGGCAGTATGCTTAAGTCTGCAAGTCCACCACCAACGGCAAGCGGTTCCTCTCCGTAGGCCTGTTCCGCCCTCCATAAAACCAAGGTATTGGCCTTGATGATTTTCCAGTCTGCACCAAATGGACTCCAATGTCTGTATCTAGACCTGGGGAACAGGCACAGGTTCAAAAAGGGATGATCAAAAAAGGGACTGGGGTTCAGAGAGTTGAAATGATATTTCCAATATTCCAGTTGAGTGTCAGGCAGGGCTGGGACTTGAACTCAGATTTCCCTGAATTCCAGGCTAGTCCCAGTGAAGCTGAGCACCCCGGATGCATCCAGCACTTGCTTTGTGCTTTCAGAGGAGTCTGTGTTTTGTTATGGTTTAAGTTTGTGTCTGGTCCACCTGTTGCATTCTTGTTCATAGGTCAAAGCCAAACATACACAATATGAAGGAAGAAAAGGAGCTACCATCTGAGAGCCTACTCTATGCTGATTGACTTTTACTTGGTCATTTATCAGTGCAAATGACACCTCCTCCAGGAAGCGTTCCCTGACCACCAAAGACTGGATGCCCCTCCGTGTAGTTCCAAAGCCCCTTATTACACTACTCACCATGGTGTTATAACTGCTTGTTTAACATTCTGTCTTCCTCTGCAAATTCAGAAATGGGGTCTTGAGGGGACTTCCAGTCAAGACGGTGGCATGGGTAAATGCAGTACTCGCATCCTCCCACAACCACATCAAAATTCCAACTAGCCCTGGCTGGTGTGGCTCAGTTGGTTGGAGCATAGTCCCATAAAGTGCAGGGTTGTAGGTTTGATCCCTAGTCAGGGCACAGACCTAGGTTGTGGCCCAACCCCCAGTCAGGGTATTTATGGGAGACAACCAATGTTTCTCCTTCACATGTCAATGTCTGTCTGTCTGTCTGTCTGTCTGTGTCCCTTGTCTCTCTCTCTCTAAAAAGCAATGAAAAATGTCCTTGGCAAGGATTAAAAAAAAAAATTACAACTAAACTTCAGAATAACCATCATTCAGAACTGCCTGCAATGTAGCTGAATGGAAGTCCTCCAACTAGGGATTTAAAAAAGAACCCATGCCCTTCCCTGGCTGGTGTGGCTCAGTGAATTGAGCGCCAGCTTGAGAACCAAAAGGTTGCTGGTTTGATTCCTGGTCAGGGCACATGCCTGGGTTGTGGGCCATCGTGAGAGGCAACCAATCAATGTTTCTCTTCCTCACTGATGTTTCTCTCTTTCTCCCTCCCTTTCCTTCTCTGTGAAAATAAATAAAATCTTTATAAAGATGAAGACGCATTGAGGCTGGTAGGAGGGGCAGAGATGCACAATGGGCTGACCCTGTATCCACGTGTGACAGATAAATATCATGAAAGCTATCTCAGCTGTGGAGGTCCCTCCTAAGGAGCCAGTAGTCCCAGCCCCACACCAGGATCCCCAGCCCAGGGCTCCAGTGCCAGGAAGAGAAGTCCCCATAAAAACCAGCAGGAATTATGGCTGAGTGAGATGGAGGGCTTCTGGATTCCCAAGTGTTCCTCTTAAAGGGCTTGTACATGGACTTACTGGGACTCTCTCCCTCTGGGCTCCAGTGTTGGGGCAGCAGCTCAAAAGGACCACGGGACACATGGGTAGGAACTGAATTGTCTGGCACCAGGGCAAGAGCTGGAGGGCACTTTTCTGCCAGGGAAGAGTGCTGACAGAATCCATTGTTCCTTTCCTAAGGATCACCCCCACAACCACACACACACACACACACACACACACACACACGCACACACACAGAGCTGGCAGGCAGTGCCGTATCGGAGTCTCCTTCAACGTGGCTCACACTGTTTGCCCTGCCCTGGTGATTCCCTAAATCCCTGCCCCAACCAACTTGCACGCCCACTCAAGCCGTTTCCAGTGGGATTCCCGTACAAATGGCCTGTTCATGCTTCAGACTTTCCTAAAATCTCTCAAACAAGCAGCATCTGGCCTCAGTTTGCCCCACACCTCTGCTAAATGTCCCTAGACCTGACACTAGCAGCAGCCAGCCTTGGTTCATAGATTGGCTTTGCCTGGGAACCTCCAAGCCCAGCACAAGTAGCAGCCATCTGCAGATTGCTCTGTAGCCCATGCCAGATGGCCCAGGCAGAACACAGGCAGCAGCTGACCTTGGCCTGTACCTCTCAAGAGGCCCCGGAACCAGTGCACGCAGTGGAAAGCTTCAGATGACATCGAAGCACCACACAACCACTTTCAAAAGCAACACGCTCAAGGGGCAGACTCAGCGGGCAGCAGAGCCTTGCTGAAGTAAGTGCTGCTCTTTGGGGTGGGACCCTGAACGGCTGATCCTCCATGGTGGTCAGAGGTCAGTGGTCGGTGGATCACAGCCAATCCTTGCATCTAAACAGCCTGGGGGTAAATCTCTCCTATTAAAATGACAACAGCAATCAAGTCTCAACTACAACAGGAGGATGCACACGGCGCACAAAGATGTTGCAACTGGAGTACCCAGCTAGGATGATCAGGGAGGCTGTGTTTCTGGACCCCACCTACTACATAAGGCCACTCTACTAAGCCTGGGAGACATAGAAGCTCTACCTAATACATAGAAACAAACACAGAGAGGCTACCAAAATGAGGAGACAAAGAAACATGTCCCAAATGAAAGAACAAAACAAAACTCCAGAAAAAGAAGTAAATAAAATAGAGGCAAGCAATCTACTAGATACAGAGTTTGAAACAATGGTTATAGAGATGCTCAATGAATTTAGTGAGAACTTCAACAGCATAAAAAAGGACATGGAAATCATACAAAAGAACCAGTCATAAATGAAGGACATATTAACTGAAATGAAGAATAACTTACAGGGAATCAACAGTAGAGTAGGTGAAGCTGAGAATCAGATAAGCAATATAAGGAATTTTTTGGAATATAAGGAAGTAAAAAACACCCAATCAGAACAGCAAGAAGGAAAAAAGAATCCAAAAAAATGAGGATAGTAAGGAGCCTCTGGGACAACTTCAAGCATACCAACATTTGCATCATGGGGGTACTGGAAGGAGAAGAGAGAGCAAGAAATTGAAAACCTATTTGAAAAAAATAATGGCAGAAGACTTTCCTACCTTGGTGAAGGAAATAGACATGGAAGTCCAGGAAGCACAGAGAGTCCCAAACAAGGTGAACCCAAAGAGGCCCATACCAAGGCACATCATAATTAAAATGCCGAAGGTTAAAGATAAAGAGAGAATCTTAAAAGCAGCAAAAGAAAAGCAATCGATTACCTACAAGGGAGCTCCTGTAAGACTGTCAGCTGATTTCTCAACAGAAACTTGGCAGGCTAGGAGGGATTAGCAAGAAATATTCTAAGTGATGAAATGCAAATACCAACAACCAAGATTACTCTACCCAGCAAGGCTATCATTTAGAATCCAAGGATAGATGAAGAATTTCCTGACAAGAAAAAGCTAAAGAAGTTCATCATCACCAAACCAGTATTACACGAAGTATTAAAGGGACTTCTTTAAGAAGAAAGAGTTTAAAAAGGTGAAAAATTAAAATATAAACTATAAAATTTCAATAAATACATATCTGTCAACAACTGGATCTAAAAAACAAAATCAATGAACAAGCAGAACAGAAATAGACTCATAGATACAGAGAACTTATTTTTTTTAAAGATTTAATTTATTTTTTATTTTTAGACAGAGGGGAATGGAGGGAGAAAGGGAGAGAAACATCAATGTGTGGTTGCCTCTTGTGCACCCCCTACCGGGGACCTAGTCTACCACCCAGGCATGTGCCCTGACTGGGGAGTGGAACCGGTGACGCCTTGCTTTGCAGGCTGATGCTCAATCCACTGAGCTACACCAGCTGGGCAGAGAACATTTTGATGGTTGCCAGATGGGTGGGCGGTTGGGGGGATGGGTGAAAAAGATGAAGGGATTAAGAAGCAATAATTGGTTGTTACAGAATAACCATGGGGATGTAAAGTACAGCATGGGTAATATAGTTAATAATATTCTAATAACTATATATGGTGTCAGAACAGATGGGTACAAGATCTATCATAATGATCACTTAATAAGTAATGTAATGTCTAATCACTGGAGTGTATACCTGAAACTAATATAATATTGTGTACAACTGTAATTGAAAAATAAAAATTTAAATTTAAAACAAAAAAAGAAGAAGGAAAGGCCCTTTTGTTCAATGCCACATCCTCTGTGTCAGTCTCACTTTTAGGCCAGAGCATGAGTTGGATACCTGTTGGAAAAACAAATGAGTTTAAGAATAAACTGTGGCCCTGGCAGGTGTGGCTCAGTGGATTGAGTGTTGGCCTATCAACTGAAGGGTCAGAGGTTCAATTCTCAGTCAGGGCGCATGCGTGGGTTGCAGGCCAGGTTCCCAGTGCGGGGTGCACAAGAGGCAACCACACATTGATGTTTCTCTCCTTCTCTCCCTTCCTTCCCCCTCTCTAAAAATAAATAAATAAAATCTTAAAAAGAATAAACTGTGCATGGAAATGTAGTCTGATTTCTTTCTGGTTGAGTTCTATGCCTTGTCCTCTTCATAGCAGTACTGTAATGTTTACCTACTATATTAGTTTCCTGTGGCTGCTGTAACAAATTACCACAAATTGGGTGGTTTAAAACACTAGAAAATGATTTTCTCACAGCTCTGCAAGCCAGAAGTCTGAAACCCAGTAAAGCCGTGTTCCCTCTGGGCACTGTAGAAAGAATTCGTTCCTTGCCTCTTCTAGCTTCTGGTGACTTCTGACATGGCATTAAGGGCTTGTGGCCGCATCACTCCAGGCTCTACATCTGTCTTCACATGGCCTTTACCACTTTGTGTCTCCTCTTCTGTCTCCTAGAAGGACACTTGGCATTGGATATAAGGCCCACTTGGAAAGTCCAGGATGATCATATCTCAAGATCCGTAATTTAATGACATGTGCAAAGACCCTATTTCCAAATAAGTCCACATTCACAGGCTCTGGAGATTAGGATGTGAGCATATCTTTTGGGAGGCCACCTTTCAACTCATTACACCCATTCAATTATAATTACAGCTTTTCTTTTTGTCTCCCCACCAGAATGTTGTGTCATTTATAAATATATTTAGCAGCAAGTTATAGAAAACCCCATCGGTGGGGGCTCAAATCATAAGGATGTACTGTTATTTAACAAGAAGTGCAGCTCTGGCTCGTGTGGTTCAGTGGACTGAGTGCTGGCCTGCAAACCAAAGGGTTACCAGTTTGATTCCCAGTCTAGGGCACATACCTGGGTTGCGGGCTAGGTCCCCAGTAGGATGTGCGAGAAAGGCAACCACACGGTGATGTTTCTGTCCTTCTCTTTCTCCCTCCCTTCCCCTTTCTACAAAATAAATAAATAAAATCTTTTTTTTAATCTACTAAAACAAACAAACAAATGGAAGTGCAGAGGAAGGCCATCCAGAGTTGGTCTGGCAGCTCAGTGATGTCATCCAGGAGCCAGGCTTTTGCCATTCTTCTTCTCCACCATCCTCATTATTGTGGCTTTTCAACCCCGAGCTCATACCCTCGTGGTCATAAGACGGCTGCCACAGAGCCAACCATCAGACTCTTACACAGCAGCATCTATAGCAGGGAGCGAGACAAGGTGACAAATAGAGCGACTTCCTCCTCATGCTTGTCTTTTTATAAGGGCAGGAAAGCTTTGCCAGAGCCAGCCCTCCCCCTGCCCCAATCCCATAGTGGACTTCCCATTATGGTTCATTTGCCAGAGTTGGTTCTTATCCTACCTTATCCCCAAGTCAAACCTGTTATATGGGAACAGAATTGCCATGATTGTCTTAGATGTGTGGTTCTCAATTTTAGCTGCCCAATAGAATCACCAGGGAGCCTAGAGCTCACTCATAGATAAATTATAAACTCTAAGAGTGCGGCCCAGGGGTTTGGTTTTTTTAAAAAGATAGTTTCCCCAAATGATTTAGCCAGTGTTAAGCATCACTGACTTAAACCAGGGGTCAATTTTTCTACCAAGGGCCAGATAGTATATTATTTTTGGCTTTGTGCTCTATAATCTTTCTTGCAACTACTCAGCTCTGCCTTTATAGTGCAAAAGTAGCCATAAATAATACTGTCATGAATGAGTGTGGCTGTGTTTCAATACAACTTGAAAACTTGATTTACAAGGACGGGTGGCAGGCTGGACTTGATCTGAGAGCCATAGTGTTCCACCTTTGGCTCAAACGAGTCGTGATTCATTCCCTGGAGTTGGGCCCATTTCAGTCTGTACAAAATTCTGTGAGCAAGAAGAAAGGGAAATGGTTTCTGCAGGGAGCCACAATTGTGAACTTCTCGAAGGCAGGGATGGTATTTTGTTCATCTGTTTTGTACAGTCTCTAGCACAGGGACTTGAGAGTTAGGTAATGTTTGTTGAATGAAAAAAATAAAAGGAGTGTCAGAGTGTGAGGAACATTTTTCCTGAAACGGCATTCATGATAAATCTAATTTCTAAAAATATTTTGGGAAGAAATGTAGTAACATCAATAAAGTGTCTTTCTTTCTACCTGCAGAATGAGGTCCCCCAAAGATGTCTATGTCCTAATGCGTGGAACCTGTGAGGACACTGTGTTACATGGCGAGGGGGAATTAAGGGTATAGGTAAAATTAGGGCTGCTAATCATGGGACCTTGAGATGGGGAGATTATGCTGGATTACCCAGGTAGATCCAATGTAATCACAAGGGTCCTTATAAGAGGAGGAAGGAGCATCACATAAGAAAAAGGAGCTGTGACGATGGAAGCAGAGGTTGAAGGAATGTGGTTTGAAGATGGGGAAAAGCCGCAATTCAAGGAATGTGAGTGGTCTCTAGAAGCTGGAAAAGGTAAGGAAAAGGATCCTCTCTTAGAGCCTCCAGAAAGAAAAGCAACTCTGACTCACTCTGACTTTAGCCCAGCGAGGCCTATTTTGGACTTTTTTCCTCCAAGAGAATAAATGCATGGTATTTTCAGACATTAAGTTTGTGGTAACTTGTTACAGCAGCAACAGGACACTAATTCACCATTCCGGTGTCTAGGCCCCAATAGTGGACCCCGTGAGCCTCATCTCTAGTATTCACTCTCTGGGGTATATCCCTCCCACTCTGACTCAGCCTGTGGTGCCTGGGACTTACCAATGGATAACAGATGAGATGTGGCGTCACACCAGACGCAAGCATCAGAGGACTGGGCAGCTCCATGTCTGCGCTTTGGGAAGTCCCGAGATGCAGTGTGTAACGCTCAGCAGTCCTGCGGGAGAGGCCCATGTGGAGTGGAGAGGTGCCCAGTCTTCCCAGCATCCCTGTTTAGCCTCCAGATGACCTCAGCAGACCAGACCGCTATAGTATGAGAGACCCCCAGCAATGTCAGCTGTGGAATGGCCCAGTCCATCGACAGGACTGGAGGAGTAATAACATGGTTGTTTCAAGCCACTGTTCAATTTTAGCTCTCATGAGTTAAGGCCCCACTGTGGTGGGTGCTAGGGAACCATTGGCTTATAATACTTTCCTGAATATCATTCCTACTTTTAAGATGAAGAAATTGAGGCCCTGAGAGAAGATAACTAGGCCTGCTGGTAGACAGGAGAGCTGGTTTGAGCCTGTCTGTCAAACTCCAGGTCCTTTGCACTTCCCAATGCAACCTGTCCTCAAAGCTCACTAGATAAAATTCAGAGGCCAGGTTGGTCTCAGTTGCTGCTTTGGAGCCTGTGGCCACTGCCGTTTTGGTTTCAGCAAACTCATAGCTCCGATCCAGCCTTTTACCTCCTCTTGCTCTCAAGTCTCATCAGAGAAACAGGATTACTTACAGTAAATGAAAACCGACTTGTACAGGAAGCTCAGCCTGATCCATTACAGAGTTATTCTAGCCTGTAATGTACCTGTGCATTCTCAGACACAGCCAGACACTCTGGAGAGGGGCTGGGAGGGTTCACACTGCCCTGTGGCGGCTCCTGGGGTCAAGGCTCAGGAATGCAAAACTGAGGAAGAGCAAAGACCCCCTGAGGCTGTTCCTCGGGGTCTCCTGGAACTGCTGCCCCACATGCCAACAGATGCTCTAATGTAGGGGTATTTATCTGCGGCCCTGGGGCTTCGGAGAGCCTGCTGTTTCTTCTCCCAAAGAGCAGGGAGGGCCTTCTATGCTGAATCACCAGCCACAGCCCTGACCCCAGCTGCCTGGGCTCCTCTGAAGTCCAGAAGCTGCTCCAGGTCCTTGCTCCCTCTAGTGGCCACGAGAAGAAAAGAGCCACTTCTTAGCAGGCCAGTGGAAATTAGGAAGCTGTGTCCTAGGTGGCATTGAAAAGTCATACTAACCTGTTCCTTCACTACCAAATAAATAGAAGACACAACTCCGAAGAATGGATGGCCCCAGTCAGACATCCCCCTTTTTTTTTTTTAAGATTTTATTTATTTTATCTTTAGACAGAGGGGAAGGAAGAGAGAAACATCAATGTGTGGTTGACTCTCACGCGCCCCCTACTGGGGACCTGGACCAAAACCCAGTCGTGTGCCCGGACTGGGGAATCAAACCTGCGACCCTTTGGTTCTCAGGCTGACGCTCAATTCACTGAACTATACCAGCCCGGGCACATATCCTTTTTTAAAAGAACAATGGCTCTGCATAAACACAGGTGTCCATGGCCTTATCAAATAGATGTTAGCTGTAAAAAGAATCTTCTTTTCTCTCTTTTTTTTTACTTTTTTTTAGAGCAGTTCAAGGTTCACAGCAAAATTGAGGAAAGGTATACCTGCTGCCCACACACGTGCACAGCCTCCCCCACTGTCAACATCTCCCACGCAATTGGTACATTTGTTACAATTGATAAACCTACTTTGACAAATCGTCATCACCCAGAGTCCGTAGTTTATGTAACAGTTCACTCTTGGTGCTGTTCATTCTATGGGTTGAACACATATATAAGGACATGTGTCCATCATTACGGTATTGTACAGAATATTTCCACTGCCCTAAAAATCCTCTATTTATCCCTCTCCGCTAACCACTGACAGCCAGTGATTTTTTATTGTCTCTATAGTTGTGCCTTTTCCAGAATGTCATATAGTTGGAATCATACAGCATGGAGTCTTTTCAGACTGATTTCTTTCACTTAGTGATATGCATTTAAGTTTCTTCCATGTTTTCTCATGGCTTGATAGCTCATTTCTTGCTGGCACTGAAAATATTCATGTATTCGCATAAGTGGAGGAATACAGTATTTGTCCTTTTCTGACTAGCCTATTTACTTAGTATAATGTCTTCGCAGTTCATCCATATAGCAGCATATGACAGATTTCCTTCCTTTAAAAAATTTATTTATTTATTTATTTATTTTTAGAGGGAGGGGGAGGGAGGGAGAACCAGAGGGAGAAACATCAATGCGTGGTTGCCTCTCGCGTGCTCCCCATTGGGGGGCGGGGCAGGGGCTGGCCTGCAACCCAGGCATGTGCCCTGACTGGGAATCAAACCGGTGAGCCTTTGGTTCACAGGCCAGCATTCAATCCACTGAACCACATCAACTGGGGTAACAGATTTCCTTCTTTTTTAAGGCTCATAATATTCCACTGTATGTGTATACCATATTTCCTTTATTCACTCATCTGTCCATGCACATGTGTGTTCTTCCATCTCCTGGCTACTGTGAATAATACTGTGATAAACACGAGTGAGCAAATACCTTTTTGAGATCCTGCTTTCAATTCTTTTGGGTATATACCCAGAAGTGAGGTCGCTGGATCAGATGGTAATTCTATGTTTAATTTTTTGAGGCACTGCCATACTGTTTTCCATAGCAGCTACACTATTTTACGTTCCTATCGATAGTGCACAAGGGTTCCAACTTCTCCGTATCATCGTTAACACTTATTTTCTCTTCTTTTGATAGTGGTTACCCTGACGGGTGTGACAAAATCATTTTATAAATAAAAAGTAATACAACCTTGGCTGGGTGCTCAGTTGGCTGAAGCGCCATTACATACACCAGAAGTTTACAGGTTCCATTCCTGGTCAGGGCCCATACCTAGGTTGTGGGTTTGATCCCTAGTTGGGGTGCATGTGAGAGGCAACTGATCAATGTTTCTCTCTCACACTGATGTTTCCTTGTCTTTGACTCTCTCTTTCCCTTCTTCTCTCTAAAATTAATGAACATGTCCTTGGGTGAGGATAAAAGAAAACTAATACATATTCTTTGATTGAAACAGTTCAGGATGTGTTATAACTTTTTTTAACAATTGACATATAATAATTGGTACACATGTTAAGTGTACAATTTGATTTTGAGTTTAGACACGTTTACACTTATAAAACCATCACCACAATCAAGATAGTCAATATGTCCATCACCCTCAAAAGTTTTGGGTCCCTTTGTGCCCCTCCCATTCTTTTCTCCCTGCCCCTCCTTCCTGTCTCCAAGCAACCACTGATACCTAGGTCCAATAGGGACACACCTGAATTGGCTGCTGCAGGTAGTTGCAGTTCTACACCAGGCATTACTGGGATTTGGGGGCCATTTCTAACCTAATGATACCCCTGACGCCCTGTGTCTGGAGGCTGAGAGCATTGTTCTTTCTTTGGCTTTTCATAGTCTCAATAAATACTAGGTCGTGACATATAAAGTTGTGATATTCAGTTACTTTAGACCCACAAAAAGTGAGTTGCATATGATTCAGCTTAAAATCCAACAATTCAGGTATTTATTCACTCACTTTCACAAAGAGATCTTCAGAGATTTCTTCCTGAGATATTATGGTCCAGAGCAAGCAAAAAAGGTTGAGATCAAGAAAAAAGAGTCGGTGGCAGTGGAAACAGCACCAGGTTAGACCAGTGGGGTCAGACCAGACCTTGAATCAACATCCTCAGTTCTTGAGTTCTGGCTAAGAAAGAATTCAGAGTCAAGACTCAAACTATAAGACAAAGTTTATTTAGAAAGTCACAGAGGTAGGAAAAGTGAGCTAGCTGGGTGTAGGCTTAGAAAACAAGTTACAGAAGCAAAAGAAGGGCCTTTGGAGCAAGTGCTTGGGTAGGGGGAAGAAGGGGGAAGAA
>PVJD01009749.1:0-62726 GCA_004026545.1 Mormoops blainvillei
ATTTATTCATTCAGTAGCCATTTACCTGGCACCCACTGTGTAGTAGGCGTCATGCTGGGTACCTAAGACAGAGCTGTGAACGAGGCAGGTGCAATCTCTACCCTCATGGAGCTTATAGGCCAGTTGGGAATATACCTGGGAGTTTTCTTCAAGGAAAACTGGATATTTAGGAGGATCAGCTGTGGTCACATGCAGCTGAAATTCAATGTTTATTTATTGGCCTCCTTTCATGTACTAGGTATAGAGCTAGAAGCTGGCAATACTGAAATGAAAAAGGAAAAAATGCCCACGATGCATATCCTCAAGGAATGAACACTGTAGGCAATAGCAGACTGTTAAACTAGGTCATTAGGATTCAGTATGATAACTGTTTTTACAATGTACATATAGAACTCAGAGGAAATAGAAACTAATTTATTCTGTCTGAAACTTCTTGGTTCTTACTCTGGTATAGGAAAAAAGGGAGGGTTTTGAGCAGAGGAGTGACAAACTAACACATTTTTAAAAAGTTTTGAGAATAGATTTAGGGGTCAAGGGAGGAATTAGGGATGCTGATTAATAAGTTTATTACAATAAACCAGGCTTGATGTCTTGGACCAAAGAGGTAATGATGTGGGTGTGAAGAGTATGGATGTTAGATATTTGCAAAATGCAGCCAGCCAGCAGAATTTGCTGAGGGATTTGATGTCTAGTACTAGAGGAAGGAGTCAGTGTAGACTCCAAAGTTTTTGACTGGAGAAGCCAGAAGTTTGGAGTTTTTATTAACTGAGATAAAGAAAATTATGGAAGGGTTTTTAAGGAAAAATCAGGAGTTTGGCTTCAGACATGCTCAATTTGAGATGCCGATTAGAAGCCGTGGTGATTGTATTTAAAATCATCCCACTGGATGAGAGCACAGGGATGTGAGTCAGTGGTCCCCTCGCCTTGTTCTTGGAGGGATACAGTCCGAGACCCCCAGTGGATGCCTGAAACCACATATATTATGGAACCTATATATTATGTTTTTCTTATGCACACATAAACGTGGCAAAGTTTAACTTATAAATTAAGCATAGAGATTAATAATAACTGATAATGAAATAGGGCAATTATAACAATATACTGTAATAACAGTTATATGAACATGACATTATTAAGTAAGATAACGTTACTTGAACACGAGCACTACTATACTGTGACAGTTGATCTGATGACCAAGACAGCTAATAAGTGACAAATGGCAGGTAGCATATACAGCATGGATATGCTGGACAAGGGAATGATTCACATCCTGGGTGGGTGGGTCCAGTGGCACAGCCTCCCCATCACCCAATCTGAGTACTCAGGTGCACCCTTTGTGTGGGCTGAGTATACCTTCCTCTTGTACTCATTGCTGTTGGCAAAGTCAATGGGAGGGATTTACCCAGGACAATCAGCTGTAAAGACTGGCTGTGACCACTGACCACCAACCACCAACCTCTGCCCTCCATGGAGGATCAGCTGTGCAGGGGTAGGGTGGTGGTGCTCTGACATGGTCTAATGGTGTCCACTGCTTGCACAGGCTCTGGAGTTTTCTGGGTGGTGTAGGCCAAGGGCAGCCCCCACCTGTATTCTGCCCAGAGCCACCCTGCCTGAGCTATAATCTGAGATGGCCGCTATTTCTACTGGGCCTGGAGGTTCCCAGACAAAGCCAAGCTGTACGTCTAGGCTGGCTGCTGTTAGTGGCAGGCCTGGGGCCACTTAGCAAGAGGTACAGGGGGCTGTGGGCTCACTGAGGCCAGCTGTTGCTTGTTTGAGAGGATTTAGGATATTGTAAAGCATGAGCATAGACCAGCCATTCATAACAAAAGTTACTGTTTGTTAATAGCCTGAGTGGGCCCATAATTTGGGTGTGACAGAGTCTCAGGGGATCTCCAGGGCTAAATAAACAATGTTAGTCAGGTTGATGGAGTCTCAGATATGGCACCCACCTGCCAGCTCTGTGGGGGAGGGTTCAGAAAAGGGACAATGGCCTCTGCTCACCTTTATGTCTGGGAGAATGCTGTTACCCACCTGTAACCTCCATACCAGACACTTCGGTTCTTCCCTGTATGGTACTGGTGCCTTTCAATCTGCTACCAGCACTGGAGCTCAGAGGGATTGACTCTGAATAAGTCTATGTGTGTGTTCTTTAAGAGGAACTCTTGGGACTCCAGAAGATTTTTCCAACAACCCAGTTCTACCTGGTTTTTGCAGCCAGAAGTTATAGTGACTTACCTTCCTGGCACTGGAACCCTGATCTGGGGGGCTTGGTGTGGGGCTGGGACTTCTCGCTCCTGAGTTATCCTTCCTGAACTTTTATCCACCACACTTGGATATGGGGCCAGCCTGTTCCACGTCTCCAAACCTCCTGCTAGTCTCGATGGATGTGGATTGTTTAATTCTGTAGTTGTCAGACTTCCATTCAACTGGATTTATGATGGTTCTGAATAATGGTTATTCTATAGTTTACTTGTAATTTTGATGTAGTTCTGCAAGGAGGCAAGCCGTGTTTACCTATGCTGCCATCTTGACCAGAAGTTAATATGTAATTTTTTTAAAACTACAATAAAATCATAGTGCAGAAACAATCGGGATATGTAGGTTAAGTTCTGACTCATGACACTGAGGAAATCCCATGGCATAGGTAGGGTAAGATAATCGCAAAAGTCTTTACCACCTTTTAGGGTATAACCTTGAGGTGTGCATGTGAGAAGGGAGTATGTGCATGCATGCATGTGTGTGTTCTGTAGAAGTCTTCAGATAGGTATGAGGGAACTGAAGGCAATGGATATAGGGGCCTGGGTCCAGGGCCTAGGGATGTTTCAAGCCTTGGAAAAAGTCATGCATTTGGATTAGCAAGAGTCTAGCCAGAGTCATGAACTGTATAGTGTAGCAGTTACTGGGAAGTAGTCTAGATAGATCATGTAAGAGCACTGCTGGTTCTCCTGACCTGTGAAGAACACACACGGAATTTAGAAGTTTCTGCCAGGCTTGGTGATGGGGCTCAGATGTGTCAAGAAGATTAGTGGAGTAGTAGAGAGTTGGGGTTGAGATAAAGAGAAAGCCCGATATGAACAGGAATTAGACAGCAATGAGCAAATTACCAACAGTGTCAACTTTAAGAGCAGTAGATACTGGTGTGATATTCCCAAAGATCTGATGGGATCAGCAATATCTCCATGTGTACTGGTCTAAGAGCCAGATATGAGGTTGAAGCATAAGGAACTTTCTAAAGAGATATGAGGGCCTTTTCCTCCCCACCCGCCACAGACTTGTGTAGCCCCCTTCTCACAGACCCACCTGCCATAACTGGGGTGGATCAGAGGAAGGGGCGGCAGCCAAAAGCCCTGAGAATTTACATGAAAGAGGCTGTTAGACCAGAAGAGAAAGAGATATTTAATTGAAAAATTTAAGTCCTCTTGGTCCTGCAGATTTCAAGGAAGATTGGAGCAATTAAACAAAATATGAGATGGTAGTTTGTTAACTTTGCACCCCTATTACAGGTATACTGATTTCCAGATGCTTGTTTTGTGACCTGGGCAAGCAACATTATACTTATCTTAGGTGAAGACCTAACACTATGATAAGCTGGGCATTTTGACAGTAGGTCGATTAAGCTACCTCAAAGGTATGTGCCATTAGCCCTGTGTCATACAGAAACTTAGGACACAGAAACTTTGAGATAAATATTGTGTCACAGGTCACAAAGCTGGTAAGAGGCAGACAGCACTGGCCCCCCAGCCTATCAACCTGTGAAGCCTCATGTTACACCTTGCAGCCCACTGTGGTGACCTAAAAACACTGTCGGCACAGGCGGTGCTGAATTGCTGATTCCTTCAATCACACTGGGTATGACTGGGTAAACACGGTCATACACAGGAAGGAAGAGAAACTAGGGAACAGAAAAATAATAAACACTCAGAACCAGACCTTGTTCAGAAAGGTGATAGATACTCTTAATAATCACATATACAGTGCTTTATAATTCATAAAGCTCGTCACATTTCTTAGTTGACCTTCACAAATACCTAGAGGTAGGTGTTCATATTATCTTCCTTCTACAGGTGAAGGAACTAGCTTTTAGAAGAATCAAGTAACTTTCTGGAAGGCATACCATTGTGGGGTGGAATGAAGTCTCTCAGCCAGTTCTTTTTATTCTCAGAGAGACACACATTGAAGACTCTGCCTTCCCATTTAGTTCAAGGACAGACAGATAGTGGGAAAGTGTTCTGTTATGCTCCTGTCTCCTTCCCTGCAAGTGGGATTCAGGTACCTTGGCTCTCCCTCACATCCTCTTAACCTCCAGCTGGTGCTGGCTTTTTTGTGTCTGGCTGTGCTGTTCAGGACAAGTGGAGCCTGAATTTTAGAGAGGTGATGAATGGCAACTGATTATTTCCCTTTCTCTGGCCTGACGGTTGGCACCCTCTGCAGGTGGGAAGCAGCTGCCCACAGCTGGGGCATGGTGGCAGAGGGGCCTCTGAAGATACTTGGCCACGGGTATCTGCATTCCAGTTACACAGGCTTCTGCTTCCAAAGCCTTTGAGAGAAGGTTCTCTGTGAACTCAGACCTTTCTGACCAGCTGGTTTGGCATACTTTCTTTTCTGGTTTTGAGAAGTCAGAGAGGATGAGGGATAAGGGACAAATGTCCTTCTGCTGACCGGAGACCTGAAAGTCTGAATAAATTGTCTTCCACATTAAAAAAAAAAAAAAAAAAAAAAAAAAAAAAAAAAAAAAAAAAAAAAAAAAAAAAAAAAAAGCCCTAAATGAATTGTGAACAGAAGAAATGATCAGTCTGCTTTTGGCTGGGAGATAATCACCGTGATTAAGGAGGATCCTGGCAGCCAGTTTTATTCGTTCCTGATCATTCTCATTCACCATTGTTTTGACATGTAAAACCCTGAAAGAATATCAAATCCCCAGTGCTCTGCAGCACTGTGGTTTCCCTTGATGAACCACAACCTCATCATCCTTTTCCCAGCTCTCTCTTCCTGCCTGCTCCCTTCCCCTGACCCCTACCAACTACAAGGGAGGGGGCTGAGCAGTCGCCTTCCAGACCTCGAGTCCTCACTCCAGCCACAGGAGCTGTGCTACTATCTGCTTTATGAGATGACCTCTGGGCACCGTTTACTCTGAAGGGTTCCTCTGTGTAACAGTTGAAACCTGTGCGTTCTCACATGTTCCTGATCCACAGCTTCGAGCTCTGACAGGGTGAGGCAGTTGCCTCCAAGCTTCCTGTTCTCCATCCATTGTAAGTGCAAATTATTGTTAGTCCTTATTATCTGTCCTTCCCCCAACTGTGACACCAGAGAGACGGTGAAGAAAATCTGGCATATTCTGTTGGTAAAGGTATCTGACAACTGATTAAATCTATTTTCTTAGTCGAGCAAAGTCCACCCGGAGCTTATATTCCTGTCAGGGAAAATGTGGTCACTCTCCAGTTATTTGGTCTTGGTCCACATTTTCTTTGGTCCCCAGGGTAGGTAACAGTGTCCTTATAGTTCTAATCTGGGACCACTTTAACTCAAATGCATGGTAGGAGGACACAGAACGATTGGCTCCTGGTCTCCACAATTAATTTGGACATCAGCATGGGCTTGCTGCAGCCCACCCTTCCTTGCTCCCAAGTGCCCTCTTTGGCTCTTATCAGTCACTTGGCTCTCTTCAGTGAGCATACTATTTTGGACTTATTTTTCTGTCACGTATCAACATTTAATATACATATGTTATATACATAATTTTCTCTCCCAATCTATAAATTGTACTGGACACAAAAGTGTTTTTCTGCCTAAAGATCCATTTTCACCAGATCGTGAGGAACACATTCTAGGGCCTACTTTTGCCTGAATTTTTGTCAGAAGGCAAGAAACAAGACTGTGCAAACTTAAGGACCTCCGGAGGAGACAGCAAGCTCTCTATCAGGAATGGGACATTATGCTAGTACATAAAGTCATTAATTTGGACAAGGGGGCAGGTGATCAAGACCTAGTTTTTAACCTCATGCTGCTCACAGGTCAGTAGAGGAGGCAACTTTCAAAGAAAATAGTTCCAATATAGTTAGTTCAATGTTTTAATAGATTTCATGCCAAAAACCAAAGGAAAGAGAGAGTAATTGCTCCGTGAGGGCAAGGATCCTATCATGTTCACAGTGCCTAGGCCATAATAGTATTTAATATATACTTGTTTAATTGAATGGATTCATTTATATCAAATTTATCCAATAGCTTCATTGATTCGTTCAATTATTTAATCATTCATTTCGTCCTTTATTCACTTCTTAAACAGTGTTAACTATTTTTAGGTAGTAAGACAATTATCCTTAAATAACATTAGGAAGAATTTTGATTAAATATGAATGAGAGTTAAGACCTCGAACACTCTGTGTGATTTCTCTCCAGTTATATAGTATCATTGTCCATAGGAAGAAAAGAAAATAGAAGTTACTGAGCTGAAATAACTTGCTCAGTTTATATAATGGGATTCCAACCCATGTCTGTCTGCCTGACTCCAAAGCCTATGGTCATTGCCTACCTTACACTGCCTCTGCTAGAATGTGCGGAACCTTAATGTCAGGCCCTGGAGGAGTGCTTGGGGCTGGACTTAGTCAGGGCTGAAGCTGGGAGAAGTTAAGCTGTTAGGCAATCTGATCCGTGATGGACATGGCCAAGAGCCTAAGAGGTTGTGATGAACTTGATTCGATCCAAGCTGGTATTAGGGGCAAAGATTTTTCATCTGGAAAACAAGGCAGGGCATGACATGGTCCCATGCAGCGATGATAGTGGGGTAAGGCAGCGACAGGATTTGAAGTAGAACTAGAGCTGGCCAGGTGGGAGAGGTAGTGGACGGAGAGGCAGGGTAGGACTTACCACTGGGAGAGGCAATTAGAAGGTTTGGGAATTTAAACCCAGGTGGAGTAGTCGGTATTCAGGAAACTAAATTGCTGAACTGCATTGAATGTTGCTTTTTTTTAGGGTACACCTTTTATTTCATCCTTTTGCTGATATATTAACAACATAGTGTGGTATAGTACAAAGAATCTTAGGACTTGTGACTCCTTTCTTCCTACTTGCTACTTTGAATTTCATTTTCTCATTTTAAATGTGGGACTTCTAACATTTGCCTTATTCTGTGGTTATGAAGATCATGTGAAAGTTTGTGAAGAACATTATTTGGATGCCGAGGTTCTGTACCTCTTGAAGTGTTATTTTTATGTGTTATGTCTATTTCTAACAACCCAGCAATTCTACTTCTGGGCATATATTCAAAGGAAAAAAATAGGATCCCCAAAGTATATCAGCACCCCCATGCTTGTTGCACCGTTATTTCACAGTAGCTAAGACATGAAAAAAACCTAAGTGGATGTCAGTGGATGAATGGATAAAGAAAATATGGTGGGCATATTATTTAGCCACGAGAAAAAACAAAGTCCTGCCATTTGCAATAACTTGTATGAAACTTGAGGGCACTGTGCTTGCTGAGTGAAATAAGACAGAGAGACCAAGAAAAACACTGTAGGATACCACTTATATGTGGAAACTTGAAAATTTGAACTTGTAGAAACAGGGAACAGAGTGGTGGTTACAAGGGATGAAGCCCAGGGAAACGAGAAAATGTTGGTCAAAAAGCATTTACTTCTAGTTGTAAGATTAACAAGTTCTGGGGATCTGATGTACAGTATGGCGATTATAGTTAAAAGTTGCTAAAATAATAGCTCTTTAATGTTCACACCACACAAAAATGGTAATTATGTGATGTTCTGGCTAATGCTGTGGTGGTAATTATCAATACTCTGTAATATATAAGCACATCAAATCAGCACATTATATACTTAAAACTTACACTGTGTTTAACATCAGTTATATATTAATAAAGCTGGAAAAAAGGGGGCTGCAACTTTCTTTGGAGGAGGTGGTGGAACCTAACTGAAAGGAACAAGAAATGCTCATGAAACAGCTCTTTATGTGAAGAGTAGTAGGTTTGCACCTTGTTGCTAAGGTCCCCGTTGTCTCCCAGCTGTATTTTGTGTGTCTGTGTCAGGCATTCTGTAGGCTCCTTACAGGACCTTGTTGATATTGACCAGCAGATCAGGGTCACCTGATCTCGCTTTCATTCTCCCCCTTTTTATTCTACTGATACCATTTGCATGAAGATAAAAGTGGGCGATACTCCTTTCCCTTTGACAAGGCTTAGCTTCTTACTGGGTATCAGTTAGGGAGTCATACATAGAGGGGCTTTGGGAAAAGTCTCAAGTTGCCATGTGAGGGAGCCTGCTTTAACCGGGCCTGCAAGGCCCAGGTGTTCAGCCAAGCCATCCACTTCCCTGTTTCTTTTGAAAACTCACCCTGATGACATCATAGGGGATCTACACTGGGATTCATTAGGATGCAATTATGCAATAGACACTACTAGGAGGCCTGTATTCTATAGTGAAATTGTTTCCGATGCTAAAAATTTATATGTGTTTTTGTAGGTCTTCCCTCTCCTTAGGGCTTATCAAAGAGCTAGACCTAAGAAAAAGTTTAAAGAGTCTGCCAGAATGAAGTTTTGGAGGGAGATGTACATATCTGTCATTGATATACTATAAAGCAATGGAGTTTTAATAGAGAGCATTGGATTTAAGTGTCTGTCAGAGCATGATTTAAATGTTAGTTCTTCCATTTGCTAGCAGTTTGACCTCGATGAATTCACTCATCCTCTTGGCCACCTCCCAAATGAAGAAAATAAACCCATTTAAAATTGCATCGAATAATAAATACTTAGGTATAAATTTCACCAAGGAGAGGAAATAGTTGTACACTGAAAACTATAAAACATTGACATAAGAAATTGAAGAAGACACAAATAAATGGAAAGGTATCCCTGAGTTCATGAATTGGAAAAATTAATATTGTTAAAATGTCAGCACTACACAAAGTGAGCTGCAATTTCACTGCAGTCCCTATCAAGATTCAATGTCATTTTTTCATAAATAGAAAAGAACAATCCTAAAATTCATATGGATTCACAGAAAATCCTCAATAGCATAGGCAATATTGAGAAAAAAGGAGAAAGCTGGAAGCATCACATGTTCCTGATTTTAAACTATATTACAAAGCTGTAGAAAACAAACAGTATTGTACTGACAGGAAAATAGACATATAGATCAGTGGAATGGAATATAGAGCCCAGAAACAAACCCATGCATATATAGTCAACTGATCTTTGAGAATGGTGCCAGGAGTACACAATGGGGAAGGACTAGTCTCTTTGCTAATGGGAGAAACGCAGTTCTTCTTGCCAATGCAGTAAAAAAATTACAGATCAGCAAGTCTATCAGCATGCAAGTAAAGTTTATTGGTGCTAAATTTTCATAGGAGTGATAGGGCCTAGCTAAGGTGGGTGTGAAAGGGAAGAGCTTTGATGGCAAAGCAAGGGTGGTGCGAGCAGAGTGGCCAGAGGCCTTGTGGCCAGATGCCCCATGGCCAGACACCCTGTGCCCAGAGAGAAAGAGCTGGTCCTTTGTTCTGAGGACTTATAGAGTTGGTGGGACAGGGGTGAAGAAGTTACATATTGATTGATGGGTAATGGTGATGCCAGCTTTCCCAAGGGGACGTGACTACCCACATGTAGGTAAGTATGGGGGTCTGTTAGCCCAAATCCTTATCTTGCTCCAGACTCCATTTGTTTATTTTGTTGTAAAATATATGTGACAGGAAGCAGGCACTTAACCAAAGTTGTTTTATGGGCTTTTTCTTTGGGCACTGTGGACTCTCTCCTCTTTCCCCTCCAGGCCTTGGGATGAATACACAGTCTCAAGGCTTTCCTTTTCCCAGCTAATGGGGAAGATACACACCGATTTTCAACGGCTCCCCTCCTCCTGCACTATCGTAGCTTTGCTTGTGTTGTTCGGAATGCCTGGCAATTTTACTGAACCAGGCTCAGGACTGCTGAGTCACGGGTGAGACATGTGTTCCTTTTCTTCTAGCCTTGTATTAAGTTCTTTGTTAGATTGTAATAGTGAGGGACTTGCCTTTATTTCTCCTCTGGCTGCTTATTTCTAGCTGCTACCTAACATCTTCAGTAAATGGTTCGGAAAAACTAGATATTCACATGAAAAAGATCGAAATTGGACCTCTATCTTATACCTTACACAAAAATCAACTCAAAATGAGTTAAAGACTTAAATGTAAAATCGGAAACTGTAAAACTCCTAGGAAAAAACAAGGGGAAAAGCTCCCTGGCAGTGATTTTTTTTCCTGATATGGCAACAAGAGCAAAAAGAGACAAGTGGGATAGTATCAAATAAAAAGCTTCTGCACAGCAAAGGAAACAAGCAACAAAATGAAAAGACAACCTATTAAATGAGAGAGAACTATTTGTAAAATATATGTCTGATAGGGGTTTACTATTAAAAAAATATAAGAAACTCCTACAACTCAGTAGCAAAACACCAAGTAACTCATTAAAAATGGGCAAAGGACATGAATATACATTTCTTCAGACAGGTACATGAAAAGGTGTACAACATTACTAATCATCAAGGAAATACAGAGAAAAACCACAATTAAATATTACCTTATAACTGTTAGGATGGCTGTTATAAAAAAGAGAAGAGATAACAAGTGTTGCTGAGGGTGTAGAAAAAAGGAAACTCATAAATGAATGGTGGGAATGTAAGTTGGTAGAGATGCAGGTAAGTTATTAAAGATGTTAATTTTGATACCATGTCAAGCCTCATATCTGGGTTATTTACCATTATAACATTTTTTGTTTTTTTAAAATTTATTTTTAATTATATTTGAAATATAAGTTTATATTAGTTTCAGGTATAAAATATAGGGATTCAACACTTACATACCTTATGAAGTGATCACCATAATAAGTCTAGTAATTATCTGTCATTGTACATGGTTGTTATGATATTATTGACTGTGTTCCCTATGCTGTGTGTTTTATTTCTGTAACTTATTTTATAACTGAAGGTTTGTACTTCTTAACCCCCTTCCGGTATTCCGTCCATCCTCCCACCTGCACTCCTCTCTGGCAAACATCAGATTGTCCTCTTTATCTGTGAATTTGTTTTTGTTTCATTTTATTTGTCCATTCATTTTGTTTCTAGGTTCCACATATAAGTGAAATTATATGGTATTTGTTTTTCTCTGTCCAACTTATTTTACTCAACATAATACTCTCTAGGTCCATCCATGTCACAAAAAGCAAGGTTTCATTCTTTTTTATGGTTGAGTAATATTCTATTATATATAAATACACATACCACATCTTCTTTATTCATTTATTGATGGGCATCTAATTGTTCATGTCTTGGCTATTGTAAACATGCTGCAATGAACATAGGGGTGCACATATCTTTTTGAATTACTGTTTTTGTTTTCTTCCAGTAAATACCCAGAAGTTGAATTGTTAGATCATATGTTAGTTCTATATATTTTTAATTTTTCAGGAACCTCCATATTATTTTTTTAATTTTAAGAGTCTCCTTATTAAAGCTGGGGACAGTGAAACAGGAAGGGCTTAGGATAGAAGAAACGACAGGAGAGAGGCAAGGCAGGGCTGCTTTGGCTCACTGTGAAGTCAGAGAAAAGGGGGCCTTGGGGACTGGTGTATGGGATATAAGCTTCCACTGCCACTTGCTGTTTGGTTGCAAGTCTCCTGGGGTCCCTTTCAGTTTAGAAGATGCATGCCTGAGAGGAAGAAGAACAGAAAGGAAAGTAGTGGGTGTGTTCTTTTTTTCTTTTCTTTTTTAATATAAACATTTTATTTATTTTATTTTTAGACAGAGGGGAAGGGAGGGAGAAAGGGAGAGAAACATCAATGTGTAGTTGCCTCTCATGTGCCCCCTACTGGGGGCCTGGCCCGCAACCCAGACATATGCCCTGACTGGGAATTGAACCGGCGCCACTTTGGTTCGCAGGCCGATGCTCAGTCCACTGAGCTACACGAGCCAGGGAGGGTGTGCTCTTGAGTGAGAGCGAGAGAGAGCGAGAGAGAGAGAGAGAGAGAAAGAGAATGCTCTATCCTGTTTTCCACTCTGGCTGTACCACTTTATAATGCCACGAACAGTGCATGAGGGTTACTTTTTCTCCCATCTTCACCAACACTTGTTATTTGTAGTCTTTTTGATCATAGCACTCTGACAGATGTGAGGTGATATCTCATTGTGGTTTTGATTTGCATTTCTCTGGTGATTACTGAAGTTGAACTTTGTTTTGATGTATCTGTTGGCCATCTGTATGTCTTCTTTGGAGAAATGTTCATGCAGTTCCTCTGCCCATTTTTAAATTAGATTATTTGTAGTTTTTGATGTTCGGTGTTTGAGTACTTTATGTATTTTGGATATTAGCTCCTTATTGGATGTATCACTTACAAATATCCTTTTCTATTCAGTAGGTGGCCTTTTTGTCTTGTTGATGTTTTCTTCACTGCACCAAAGTTTTCCCAAAACTATTTAGTGAAGGGATAGTTTTCTCCCCATTTAAAAATAAATACTGCCTGTCACATAGTTAGTACTCAATAAATAATAACTACGGTAGTCCCACCTTACCCATGGTTTCACTATGCAGTTTCTGTTACACATGGTCAATTGTGCCACAAATATATTAAATGGAAAATTCCATAAATAATTTGTGTATATGTATAATCTTTGTTGAAGTTCTCACTGAGTTTATTCTTTTCCCAAATTATTTGAGCATTTTTATTAGCAATGTTTTGAACTCTTTGAACTCTTTACCTGGTACATATCTTGTCTCTGTTTCATACAGTTCTTTTTCTAGGGTTTTATCCTGTTCTTTTGCTTGGAACATACTTCTCTTTCCTCATTTGGAGAAATGAGAGCGAGTCGTTCCCTGTCTCTCTGTGTTATTTCTGTGGTAGAGGAGAAACAGCAAGCACTCGCAGGTTTTGAGCGGCTTTGTGTAGTAGCTCCCTTTTTATAGACTGTGTACCAGGCGTCTTTGACCAGCTGAAGCTGGAGCTGGAGTTGGCATGGGTCACATGGAGACTTTGGGGCAAGCTGGAGCAGGAGCCGAGACTGGTGGGAGTGCTAGAGGCAAGCCATGCCAGAACCTGGATATGTAGCTGAAGCAGACATGGTCTGTGCAAAATCCAGGAGATAAGCCACACCAGGGCAGGAGCTATAGTTGGAGCTGGCACGGACGGCTGGGAGTCCCAGGAGAAGCTGCTCGGGGGTATTGGAAACCATCTGAAGCTGGAGTGGGTATTCTGGCAGCAAGCAGAGGCCACAGAAAATCCCAGGAGCAAGCCACTCTTAGGCCCAGAGCTGCGCCTGGTGAGGTCATAGGCTATGGAGAGTCTGGGTGCACGGCACAGCTGGTGTGGATGAGGCTTGGGAGGTACTGGGACGGCCTGGGGGAGGCCCAGCTGGAGTGCCTGGATTGTGCTCCTGCCTGTGCAGTCCAGGTGGACAAGGGGGTGCAACAAGTGATGCTCCCGGTGCCTCAGCTACTGGAGGGAGTTCCCACAGTTTCTGCTTGATTTGGCAAATGCTCTAGGGTTAGTGAATGGATTTCCTTCCCATGTAATCTAGGTGCCCTTTAACTCCCCCCTCACTGTTTTCAGGCTGTTTCTCAGGGCAGTCAAGTCTGAGTGAGGGCCCTTCAGGGATTCTTTCCTATTGGAGGCTGGTACACTGGGGATGGGGTTCCTCTGCTATGGTTTGTCTACCTCTCCTATCTTTTCCATGTGGTTTCTCTCTCGTTTGTTGTGCAGAAGCTGCTCAGTCAGCCCTCAGTTATTCTTTAGGGGGAATTGCTCTGTTTGTAGGTGTGAATTCGGTGTATTCATTGGATGAGGCAAGTTCAGGATCTTCTTATGCTTCCTTCTTGGAGTAGAACTCTCCCTTTATAAAAATTGAGTGGAATGGGATTATATAGTTCCAGAAGGAATACTACCTTTATTTTATGTGATTTTAAGGCAGAGATTTTCGGGAGGAGTGATGGAGATTAGGGAAGAGGTGGATATGGCCGAATTTGTGTACCTGGACCCACACTGGATAGCCAGGCACCAGTTCCAGGTTTTTAAAGTGTTGAATTCTGTTTTGACTTATGAAAGCCATAAGAGAATGTCATGAATACCTTAACAATCAGGCAAATCTGGGTGATCTATAAAACCAAAGGCTTTTGTGAGCCCATCAGAGAGGGAATGAGGCAACTAAGTGAAATGAGTTCCAGCGGGTGACAGGCCTCTACAAGGGGAGCTTAGGCATATGAACTGTTTTTCTGTTGGCAGCACACACACACAAAAGAAATAAGAAAAGAAAGGCTGGGATTTTCATAAATTATTGAATACTGAATACATGTTAGTAAGACAGTTTGGAATTCTTGGAAGGCTCATGCACAGGAGGAGTCTGCGCTCTGTCACCAGCTCTTTCCTACAGGTGTCCACCAGTGCTCTTGAGAAAGATGGAGGCAGGGTAGGAAGCCAGAAAGAGTAACCCTTGGAACATGTGCACACAACCCCATCCACTTCCCAGACCCTTCTCTAATATGAAGTAAAAGCTGTCATACACTTGGGGAGGAGTAGGAAACCTTACCGACCTTGCTTAAGATTTCTGCTGGGAAATGGGTAGAAACAAAAGATATTTTTACTGGTGAGTAAGGGCAGGAACTCTCCTGAACCAGGGATCTTGCATTACAGAAAATCAAGGGCCTTCTCCATTAAGAGGGGTGCACAAAAATTACCCATACAAAACCACTTATGAGGCAGTATTCACCAGCCAGCATGGGAAGGGGAAGAAATGCTGAGAAAGTTCCACTTCTGTAGTTCAAGTGCATAGGGCTTTGTCTAAGGTTGAGACTGCAGCAGGAATAACAAGAACTTCTTGTGCTCTCAGCACACATCTTACAACAAACAACAAATTGTAGCAGCCTACTCCAAGTTCAAGGAGATCCCCTGTGTAGCAAAGGTGTATAGGGCCTGCTCAAAGCTGAATGTAAGAACATAGACTCTGAAAGATTCTGGGCACTTCGTGCCTTACATTAAGCCTTGCTTAGTGTAGTCTGTGGTGCACTTTATGAAATTACAGCAAGAAAAACAGCAACACCCAGCTCAATACTGACTAAATTTTCTTAATCCCACATACAAATGGCTTGACAAATAGCAAAGTATGTTATTTAAATGTATTAGTATTATTTCTCTCTGTTTCTAATGTTCTCTTGCATATAATGCCCAACATTCAGTAAAAAATTATGAGCCACACAGAAGCCAGAAAAAATTATGAGCCACAGGGAAGCAAGAAAATATGAATTACTGAGAAATAAAGCAGTGAACCAAAATTGTAACCATCAAGTAGGAATATTAAGTTAAAGGTGGTAAAATGAGATTCATTCCTGGTATGCAAAGCTGGTACAATATCCACAGTGAAATAATGTGATACACCTCGTAAACAAAATTAAAGATAAAAATCATATGATCATTATCAATAGATGCAGGAAAATGCCTTTGATAATATCCAGCACCCATTTATGATTTAAAAAAAAACTCTTAGAAAAGTAGGACTAGAAAAACCATACCTCAACATATGAAAGGCCATATATGACAAACCCATAGATGACATCATACTCAACAGGGGAAATCTAAGAGCATTTCCCTCAAAAGCATGAACAAGATGGGGATGTTCACTTTCACCACTCTTATTCAAAATAGTACTGGAAGTCTTAGCCACAGCAATCAGAAAAAAGAAAAAGAAATAAAAGCCATCCATATTTGAAAAGAAGAAGTAAAGCAGTCGTTATTTGTATATGACATAATACTGTATATGGAGAACACTAAAGATTCCACCGAAAAACTAATAGAACTGACCATTGAATTCAGTAAAGTAGCAGGATACAAACAATATTCAGAAATTGGTTGCATATTTACACACCAATAATAAACTATCAGAAATGAAAAGTAAGAGAAAAAATCCTATTTACAGTTGCTTCAAAAAAGTAAAATACCTAGGTATAAATTTAACCAAAAATGTAAAAGATCTGTACCCAGGAAATTAAAAGAAAGAAATCAAATATGATACAAATAATAAAAGCATATACTATGCTCATGTACAGGAAGAATTAACATTGTTAAAATGTCCATACTATTGAAAACAATCTATAGGTTCATTGCAATTTTTACTAAAAAACAATGGCGTTTTTTACAGAATTAAAACAAGTAATCAAAAAACTTATATGGAACAACAAAAAGCCCCAAATAACCACAGCAATCTTCAGAAAGAGAAACCAAGTTAGAGCTGTCATGCTTCCTAATATCAAACTATACTACAGGGCTAGGCTAATCAAATCAGAATGGTACTGGTATAAAAACAGACACATAGATCAGTGGAATAAAATAGAGAGCCCAGAAATAAACCCACACTTATATGGTCAGTTAATATATGACAACGGAGGCAAGAACATACAGTGTGGTAAAGAGAGTTTATTCAATAAATGGTATTGAGAAAATTGGACAGATACATCAAATAAAAAAGGAAACTAGACCATCCTCTTACGCCATACAAAAGAATAAACACAAAATGGATTAAAGACTTAAGACTCAAAACCACAAAGAGAGAACATAGGCAGTAAAATCTGACATTTCTCTTAGCAGTGTTTTTTCCCTACTATATCTCTTTGGACAAGGGATACAAAAGTTTTTTAAAAATGGGACTTCTTTAAGCTAAAAAGTTTTTGCACAACAAAGAAAACCATCAACAAAATGAAAAGACAACCTATGGAGTGGGGGAAGATATTTGCCAATGATATATCTGATAAGGGGTGAAAATCCAAAATTATAAAGAACTCAAACAACAAAAACGCAAAAATAACAAGAAATCTAATTAAAAAATGGGCAGAGGACCTGAATAGATACTTCTCCAAAGAGGACATACAGGTGGCCAATAAACATATGAAAAGATGCCCAACATCACTAATCATCAGAGAAATGCAAATTAAAACCACAATGAGATACCATCTCACCCCTGTCAGAATGGCTATCACCAATAAATCAGCAAACAACAAGTGTTGACATGGATGTAGAGAAAAGGGAACCATTGTGTACTGGTGGTGGAAATGCAGATTGGAGCAGCCACTCTGGAGAACAGTATGGAGTTTCCTCAAAAAATTAAAAATGGAACTGCCTATGACCCAGTGTTTGCACTTCTGAGTATATATCCAAAGAAACCAAAAACACTAATTGAGAACATTAAATGCACCCCATGTCCATTTAGCACTGTTTACAATAGCCAAGCTGTGAAAGCAACCCAATTCTCCATCAATACATGAGTGGATACAAAAGTAGTGGTACATATATATAATGTAATATTATTCAGCTATAAAAAGAATGAAATCTTATGATTTGTGACATGAATGGACATGGAGGGTATTATGCTAAATGAAATAGGTCAGACAGAGAAAGACAATACCATATGATTTCACTTACATGTCAAATCTAAAGAGCAAAATAAACAAAACAGAAACAGACTCATATATGCAGAGACCAAACTAATATTTGTCAGAGGGGAGTGGCACTGGGGGATGGGGGAAAATGTGAAGGGATTAAAAAGTAAGAATTGGTAGTCACAGGGGACTGTAACATAGGTACAGGGATGTAAAGTACAGCATTGGGAATAGAGTCAATAATACTGTAATAACTGTATGGTGCCGGCTAGGTACTTGAAAAATTGGGAGAGGGAGAACCGCTTTGAAAAGTATGATTTTCACTATTTCTAATCACTATTCTGAACACCTGAAACTAATATAAAATAATATTGTGTATAAACTGTAACGGAAAAATAAAACTTAAAAATACCTGAGCTCAGATAATATGGTCAGTAGAAGCTTCTTTATTGATAACAAACATTTTAAATGTCTGCATTTTTCAGAACTTCAAATAAAAACTAAAATAAAAAGGAAAAGAATGAAAAGGGAAAAGCATAAATTAATATGTTAAAGGGTTCAATGGAAAAGGTGGACAACATGCAAAAACAGATGGAGTATTTCAGCAGAGATGGAAATAATGATAAAAGACAACAAGTCTAGAAATAAAAAACATAATATCAAAGATAAAGAATTCTTTTTACAGTCTTATAGTAGACTGAACCCAGCAAAGTAAAGAATCACTGGTCAGTCAATAGAAATGATCTAAACTGCAATGCAACCAGCAAAAGGAGTAGAAAAAAATCCCCTAAAGGAAACAGAACATCTGGAGATATGGAATGATTTTTGAAAAAAAATTCTAACACACATATGTAATTAGAATCCCAGAGGCAAGAGGGAGAGAGAAGTGGAGGGAGAGGGAGAGTGAGAGACAGAAAGAGATAGAGAAAGATCAGGCAGAAGAAATATTTGAAGAGATAATGGCAGAGGTTTCATGTGCAATTTCAGTTCATCACATAAACAACCTCCATCCTTCATAGTCATTTTTCTTGGATGTTGAAAGGATAAAGCCAGTGCCATTTGTTATCATGTCAGCATTTGCTGAGCAGGCCTATGACCTTGTTAATCATGACTGTCATTTTACTCTTCTGAGTTTCTGTCCTCAGGGCTGGATAATACTGGAAAGCAAGAACTGAATGGGACTAACAGGCCCCCAGAGCCACAGGCAAAAGATAACAATGGAGCAAACCAGCTTTTGCAAAGCCCCCTGAAACCTCCCATATTACAACACCCCCAAGAGCCCAGGGGCCACACAACAGCAATCCCCCCACCCTTTCATAATCCAATTATAATCCAATAAAAGCTCAAATCCCCCGCCTCAAATACTGGTGTATCTCTCCACACCATGTCCCTCTTCTCTCTTGGAGAGTGAATATAGAACTTTACTCTCTGCACTTTCTTCTCTTTGTGAATTCTTTCACAGCCCATGTCACTGACCACTCTAACATTTTGGTGGCCTGTACAGGAACTTTCTCTTTTTCTCCCTCCCCTCTTCTTCCTGAGACTTGCGACTAGAAGAGCCAGTGTGCAGTGGAAGCTTGACCTGGGCTAACCTCCTAACTCTGTCTCTTCCAGGTTTGGAGAGAGGGTTCTAATCCTTTTCTGTCTCTCCTGACTCTGTGGACAGCCTCCTCCTCACCCATCTTCATGGCCAGCAATTGGTAAGTCTCCCTGAATCTTGGAACAGAAACATTCGCTTTTGTCGGAAGTGGTAGCTTATCCTGTTTTCATAAACCTTGGTACTGGGTTCGTCACCTTCTTAGAGTTTTGGCCGTGAGGGACGCCTCTTACAATCTCCTGGCTGGGTTCTTTCTGCTCTCTGGCTCAGGGATGCCTGGTTCTGAGAAAGATCTTCATGGTCAGTCTGCCCTCAAGCTTGAGGATGCTTGACTCTGGTGGCAGATATCTAGGTCATTTGAGTTGGGGACACCCTCCTTGAACCTTCCCCTACCTCTTTGTTCTTGGCCCTAAGGTAATCCTTTGCTTTTCCCCAGTGGGATGTAACTTGAAGGCTCTGGGACTTACCAACCTCAAGCCTGCACACTTGATTATCTATTGCAACATGGCCTGGCCCCAGTACAAACTACGTAACCAGGAGATTTGGCCCGTGGACAGTTCTCTTAACTGTAACACTGATATAGAGAGATCTGATCAGATAACTTGGGAGAAGTAGGGAGGGGTTGTAGGAGGAGGTTGCCTGAGGCAATGGTAAACAGGGTGGGTTGAGAAGCTGAATGCTTCCAGAGTTCATGGAATTATGGACCAGATGATTTGAAATAAAAGAGGAGCTCTTGAGCTTTCAGGCTCTCTGGCTCTCAGGCAAGCTCCCTCTCCCTCGAGAATGCCTGGATGATCATGCTGCAGCTGCCTGTGTTTTCGAAAGGATGGTATTTTGGATGGATTTTGGGTGGGAGAAGAGACTCCGAGTGCAGCCTTAGGATCATGCTGGCCGGGCAGAGGGTGGCAGGGTAATTCTTCCTTGGGTGTTTTAGAGGGGACGAGCTCTGAGGCAGAAGCCTGTCATTCTTCCAACATTGTGTAGCTTTTGTATTTTAGGTTGTTTTAGTTTGTAAACAAATCCTGTAGAAATAAGATAATTAAAAACTAGTAGGGGGAATGGTAGAACTCAGATGTTAGAGTTTAGCCTTAATTGATAGGTTAAAGTGATTAAAGCTATAACTATAGAGTTAAAGAGATTAGCCTTAATTGACAGGCTTAAGTGACTAATGAATGTGGAAAACTGTTATTCTAAAATTGTGCAGCTTTTGAGTAAAGACTCCTTTCCTTTATCTCCAGTCTTTGCCTCCTGAATTTTGCTGAGACAGCAGGATCCTACTTGCTGATTGGTAACACTACCATAGATGAAAACCTGAATTTAGGGGATTTACTTCTTTTTTTCCTTAAAAGAGATTTTTATTGCCTTTGGCCCACAGTTGGTATTTCACATTATCTCTTGGTCCCAGGGCTCCAGGGTGGGGCTGGTCCCACAGAGGGCCTCCTGGTGGGAGTCCCTGTGCAGTACTTGTGAGGGACAGGGGACAGGTATGGGAGGGGTGGGGTGTCTGGCTTTGCCGCAGCTACTCAAAACTCCATTGTCCTGTCAGTGCCTCAGGTTTCTCACTGGGCCTCAGAGGGTCCTGGGAAAGTCTATTCCCTCACAATGCCTAAAATATTTGGGGACTGTGGTCTGGCCCTTTCCCAGGGGAGTTCCTTCCCAAGCATCTCCCCCTCCACCATCCCCTCACAATTTCACACCACAAAAAAAAATTACTTTTGTTAAAACTGCCTGTGACTTCTGTGGGGAAAAAAAAATCATCAACTAATCAGCAGAGAGAAGGGAAGAGAGGCAGAAGAAAGGGGAAGCCATCTGGGGCCAGATCTCCTCCTTGTACCACTTTCTTTTCCCAGCCATAGCTTGGCCCAATGCATGCTGGGAAATTTGCTATCTCGCTGTGCCCTGTCAGGGACCCCCATCCCACAGGCATCTGGATCTGGCCTTTACAAACCCTCAACTGGAGGCACCTGAGCACATAAAAAAACAAGATGAAAATGAGGCAGGATAGTAAGCTAGGAAATTTCCTGGGCAAGTGGAATGGGGACACTGAGACAAGAAAATAAAACAAGGCCCGACAGTTTGAGCAACTTACAGCCAACTGGTGAACTGCAAGAACTTATCTCCCTAAACCGAGAACACTCGAGAGTGAATGGCTTATACCTATCCTCCATAAACAAAGAATACATAGCTTAAATCTCCCTGGCCTGGGAAATAGAGACGAGAGACCCCATTAATGTCATTTGTGCCAGCAAAAACCAAGGACAGATGACGTGAGGGGAACAAATAACAAAAACCCCATTAAAAGCCAGACAGACATAAGATAAAAGTAAAACAACATAACAAACCAAAGAATATTCTCCAAACTTTCTATGTGCTCATTTTGACATATCAGCGTATTTTCCCCCTAAAATTCTCAGCCGTAAAAGATAAAAAGACCTCAGAACAAAGGCATAGCACTGGCTCACTCTAGTCTAGAGTGTGCCCATGCCCCTTCCTGGGCATGAACTTTTATTTATTTATTTGTTTATTTATTTATTTATTTGTGTGTGTATGTATGTATGTATGTATGTATGTATGTATTTTTAGAGAGGAGGAGGGTGAAAGAGGGAAACATCAGTGTGTGGTTGCCTCTCACGTCCCCCACTGGGGACCTGGCCCACAACCCAAGTATGTGCCCTGACTGGGAATCAAGCTGGTGACCCTTTGGTTCACAGGCCAGCACCTAATTCACTGAGCCACACCAGCCAGGGCAGGCATGATCTTTTCGTTTCCTCTTAAATTGTAAGGGTCCCAAGGAGACTTGCAGCCAGTGGAGCACTGGGCAGTGGCAGCTCAAACCCGGCATACCCCCTGATCGTGTCTCCAGGGCCCTCTTTGCCTCTGACTCTCCAGGTGAGCTAACAGCAGAATACCACCTTGTTTCAGTCCTTTCCTATAACTTTTCTAGGGAGCCTGCAGAATACCACCCAGGCTCTCTCCTGTTACTTCTTCTACCTTAAGTCTTTCTTTTGTTTCACTGTCCCCAGCAGTAATAAATATACTCATATCACCTGGACTCCAGTTGTGAAATCTTTCCTACAGAAAGTCAAGAACCTACACACTACAGGCCGGTCTGAAGCACACCTGCTCTAGGCTGGTTCCGGTCTGGTAACATTCTGGCACCCAATGTGGGGATCTGAAGTTATTTTTTCCTTACTCATCCAACTATCACTTCTCATCATCATTTCAGGGGAAACCTACCTGTCAGCTGTGGAGTAAATCCCTTGTCAAATGCACCTCATCAACACTGAGACAGAAGGAAAGCCTGTCCTCAGGACGTAGAGTCACCCACCCACATGATTGTCCCCAGATGACACCTGGGTCTCGGAGTCCTGTGAGTCAGGAACTGATCACCCCTGACATCCAAAGATACCCCTTCCAGCATGGAGTTGAGTCCTCACACAGGGTATTCGTGTCCATGTCATATGTGCTTTCTCTTTACGTTCCTCTCCCTGCCACTGTGGAAATGTACATGGTCACAGCACATTCTGTAACTCCAGGTCCTCGAAAGCATTTATTACACCAGTTTTGACAGCTTCATTCTTGTCATGTCACATCTCATCTTCTGTAATCAGGATTTTCTTTCTCCTGTTTGAACTCTCTTTGGGATGTTACATATGTAATTTCTTAAATTAGGCTATGACTTTGTTTCCACAGCTCAATCATGGTCTTTAAAACTTTGAGTCTTAACAAATCTTCCTACTGGGAAATTAGAATGAAAGAAAAAAAATTAATGTCTTCTTGAACAGCCCCAAACCCTGTGCGGGCTGTGGAAGGAGAAGTGACTACTCCTGCCCCGCTCCACTCAATGTGAAAATCAAAATAATGGTACTTTTAAAACTGAAGCGGCTGAAGGTCATCCAAGCCTGATAGCTCTCTCCGCTGCATCCCTCCTGTTTTCCAGCCCCTTAAAAGTTGCCGAGGACAAATGAAAGGGAAAAATCTTGTCTTCTCTACAATCATTAATAGTTATTTTATATGTGGTAAAAATAATAAAAGTTATCTCAAATTTTTTCAGGATCATGTGGTCTGGGAAAATATTTGATATTAAACCTGGTTTAAGTTTGTTAATATCTTTTAAAGTTATTAACATAAAATAGTAAAACATTAATTACTAGGCAAGTCTTAAGTTTACTTACTTTTAACTTTCTATTACAGAGAAGCAAGAAAATAAATTTAATGTTGTTAATCAATTATCTTATTCTTTATTAGAAGTCATAAAATATATTTGCTAATATAAAAATGCTAAGTGATCAATTTTAATTTCCATGAAAAATCAAGGTTTCTAAGAATTAAGAATTTTAATTAAGTTGGAAAATTGTATGGTTTGGTAATGGAAGGTATAAAGTAAAAGAAAACTTGTTAAAGAAATAGAAGAAAATAGTTTGTTCTACAATTGGTTGTTTTTGAATGAGTTAAAAAACAAACTAAAAGGGATTGCATAAGTTGCAGAGGGTTTTTGTATGTTGCAGAGAGTCTATGCAAATTGAAGTTTTGTGAAGTAAAATCTTAAGAGAAAATTATGTAAAAAACTGAATAATAAATTTAATTAGGTAAGTGAATCTAAATATCAAAAGTAAGCTAATACAGAATTTGTTTGGTTCTTTTTAATATAATGAATGGAAAAAAGTTTTCTTGTATCTGCCTAAAAAGCAAAGATTCTATTTTATTAAAATAATTACATGTTGCCTCAGCTGGTGTGGCGCAGTGGACTGAGTGCCGGCCTGAGAACCAAAGGGTCACCGGTTGATTCCCAGTCAGGGCACATGCCTGGGTTGTGGGCAGGGTCCCAGGTGGGGGCATGCAAGACCACACATTGATGTTTCTCTCAGTCCTTCTCCCTCCCTTCCCCTTTCTCTAAAAATAAACAAAATCTTTAAAAAAGAATAATTATATGTCATACTGTGTTAATCAAATACTTGGTTAACTTTCAAGAAAATCATCTCTTAATCCTGACAACTGCAGTTTTGTCAGCCTGTATTAATGTTTAATACCTTTTTATTATCACCTTAAGTAAATCCAATATTACTTTATAATATATGTAATCCTTAGGTTGAATATATTTGGCAAGCTTTCCAAGGTTTAAATTTTAAAAGACTTTTTTTTTAACCTGGAAATGACTTTGGGGTATTTCAATGGGCTCCTGAAATATCTCAAGGATTTATTCTTTCTGCTTACAAAAGAGAAATTTTGGACTAATCAGACTTGTCCTTTAACCAGACTTAAAATATGTGGTAAGCTTTATCAAATAAAGAAATAACTATATTCTATTTGTATACACTTTTATTATTAAAATAGATGTTCAAGAAATTATATAAAAATCTCCAAAAGGCTACAAAGTTCTAATATATTTTAATTTATAATTCTAATGGTTATTTTGGAATGTTGTGTCTTACAGAATGGTTTCATATCAATTATATTTTAATCAGATCTGTGATAGGGTCATTTTGTTGTTTTTTTTAAATTTCTGGTCATTTAAAGATAGTCACTGGTTTGTTTTACTGACAAACACATTTCATCTGAAAAATCCATAGAAATAACTCTGAACTATTCTAAATTACAAACTTCTAAAAGTAAATTTTCCTATCTTACCTTTAATAGGTACTGGAAGCCTCATAATGGGTTGTCAGCTATACTGACCAGGTAAAAGAGACAAAATGGGGAGCACAAAAAACATTCCCTGAATTACCCCTTCCCCCCACGATGTCTCTGTAATAACTAGTCCACCTTTAAGGGCAACTTTCAAGAGAAAATGCCTCATTTTCTGTCTCAATGTTGCCCGGACTCAATACGAACTAGGTATGGGGAGATCTGGCCAATAAATGGGTCTTTGAATTATAATACTGCTTTCCAGTTAGATTTGTTTTGCAAAAATGAAGGCAAATAGAGTAAAATACCTTATATGAGATGCTCATGGCCCTTTACCAAAATAGGAATTTAAAGAAAACTTTTAGAGTGTGTGTTGTCATGCATGGTGTCAGGTGAATTAGAGGATAGCTTCCTCCCAGCCCCGGCAAGATGCTGGCCTATCTCTAGAGGATAAAACAAAACCCATCCCAAGGGTGGAACAGCCTGCTTCCCAGCTCTCTCCCCTGCCACCTCCCAAAGAGCAGCTGCCACTGTTTAATCCCTCCTCCACCCAAGAACTGCTGGCACTAGGCACCCCTGTTTGTAGTCCAGCCACTAGTAGGAGTGGCACTCTAATGTTACCCATGAGGGAAGTGGCAAGTGGGGAGCCTGGTGAAGGAATTATCTGGGTACATGTTCACTTCTCTGTCTGGCCTGACGGTTCACAAAGAAAAACTCGATCAGTTTTCAAAAATCCTAGCAAGCCCTGGCTGGTGTGGCTGAATACATTGAGTGCCCACCTGCAAACCAGAGTCTCTGGCTCGATTCCCAGTCAGGGCACATGCCTGGATTGTGGGCCAGGTCCCTGGTTCTGGGCGTGGGAGAGGCAACCACACATGGATGCTTCTCTCCCTCTCTCTAAAAATAAATAAATAAAACCTTAAAAAAAAATCCTAGCAAGTTCACAGAGGGGCTTAATCATTTAGCATTGACTTATACCCTAACTTGGAGTAATTTACAGATTGTTCTCTCCCACTGCTACACTGTGAATAAAAAGCAGCATGTAATAGGGGCTGTTAGCGCTTATGCTGATGAAGTAGCCAGTTGTCATGCTCAACATCGCATATATCGGCCAGGGGGAGATGCGATCCCAATCCCAGATCAGGATCCTAACTGGGTCTGTCAAACTGGGACAAATGAAGGACAAGAGGGAAGGAATCGCTGGGCCCATATGGTTACTTGTTCATCACAGAGGGGATGAAAAAATGCACAATTAAGTCTGTTAATTATGACAAAATAAAAGAGGTTACTCAGGAAAAGGATAAAAATCCTGCCCGTGTTCATGGACGATTAACTGAGGCTTTACAAAAGTACATAAACATTGGCCCTGAGTCTGCTGAAGGCCAAGCACTTCTGGGGATGCATTTCACCCAACCAGGCAACCCCAGACATCAGAAGAAAGTTACAAAAGCTAGTCTTGGGACCTGACCTCCACTGAGCAACTGGTAAAGGTTAGCTTTCAGTGTTTTTAATGACCGAGAGAGGGCAGGGAAAGAGCAAAAAGCCGCCCAATGGAAACTTGCTGGCCACAGCTTTAAGTCCTCTGCCACCTTAGGGTCCACCCAGCCCCGGGACTACAACGAACAACAAAAGGGAAATGCCATTTCCAGTCGTCACTGGAAAGGGAGTGTTCACAGCAAAGTCAGGCTCAAATACCCCCAGGACCATCCCCGCTCTGCAAGAGGAAAGGCCACTGGAAAAGTGAGTGTCCTAGGCTCTGAAGGGAACCTGGTGTCTCTGAACCAATGATCAAGACACCTGAGAATTGACAGGGCCCGAAGCCTCCCACTGCCCCCCACTGACCCTCTAACTGTCACACCAGAGGACCCCTGGGTGATCCTTGATGTCACAGGTAAGCCCTGTGGCATCTTATTAGACATGGGGACAACTTGCTTTACTCTGACCCACTCACCAGGGCCTTTCTTCCAAAACCTATTAAATCACTGGGGTAAATGGGCCTCCTCAATGCTACCATTTTACTCAACCCCTTGGCCGCAGCCTCGGAAATCTCACTTTTAGCCCGGCAGAGGCAGTGGTCAAAAAAAAAAACAAACCCCAAAAAACAGTGTATGTCACATATATCTGAGAGATACATTCCTTACTAGCATGTGCTGAAATGCAAAAAACAAAACAAACCCAAAAACCAAACCCAAATTGAAAATGCCACAAATCTGCATTTATTATGCTTAAAATATTTATTTTTAGTTACAGTCTAGAAATTATTAAACAAAATATAAACACAAAAAGAATAAACATTTTTTTCAAATAATGGAAACATGGATATTGCTAAAAAAGACAACCAACAAGTCTCTTAATCCACGTAACATTTCATCTATTGTTACATTCTATCCCACAGGGTAACATAATTTACAGTTTTCTATAAACGATGAGGAAATGTCTCTCACAGCCAATAATTTGCCCACTTTCAGGTGTTCTAAGTGGGTAAGTTTGTCATCAAAACTGATACGACTACAAATAAATCTAAATCTCCGTAAAGATATTGTAAGTCTAAAATTCAATCCCACTACCATCTGTAGCCTCCAAATCCTCCAAGTTTAGCTGACTGCCGCAACGTAAATCAGTGAGATGAGGCCTAAAAATGCTTTTAATTCAGCTTTTCTTTCTTTAGCCTCTCTCTCCCATGAGAACTGGCACAAAATAGAATTGACATATTTATTTGTATATAATATGATTATATCTAAAATATCATTTGTGATAAAGCAGTTCCAAGTTTCAATTCTATCTTGGCATTTTTTGTGTTTGGCTGAACTAACAGGAGTGGCACAAAATATTCTGAGACTGTTTTCTAAATTGTCTCTTATTGGATTTTTCCTCCATTTTGATTCTTTATCCTTTCCAAAAACAGCAAGAACAACAACAACCACCACCAAATTCTTCATTCATGTCTAATTCACCTTCACTAGATATATCTTGCTCAGTATCTGAATCTTTTGAAGGAACTTCCACATAATCTGCATCTTCTAAATCACTTTCATTTTCAAATTCAACTCTATCATTCTCATCAGTGGACTCAAGCAGCATTCGCTGAAGTTCTTCAGCATATCTTGGATTATCGAATCAATATATTTTTCCATCCATTTTCAATGGTAAATGGAAAACCTACAACACTGACTTCGAAGTTCACGGGGAAAAAAAAACCCCCACACATCACCACCAACACTGACTTCGGAGTTCGAAACTGTATCTCTTAGATACTATTTACTATCGAATATCATACACCCTTACAAAACACGTGATAACCAAACTGACGACTTAAACGTTATGGCCCAATATTAGTCATGAACAAACACGCAGCTAGTCATGACCTTGAACTATGCACCCGATATATGTAACAATATTTAAGAGTTTATACCTCTCAGGTCAGCTGTGACCTCAGCAGGGTTAACCATGCCTTTCTCATAGTTCAGAGCAGCCCCATTCCCTTATTAGAAAGGGACATCTTGTGTAGCCCAGAAACTACCATAATCCCCAGAGTCACCTCCCTCCTTCTCTTATTGCCAATATGACCTCAAGACACCTAGCCTGGGGAAGACTGGAAAATTAATTTCACTCAGATGTTCCCTAAAGCTGGACTTAAATATCTGCTAATACATTTATAGACACTTTTACCGGATGAGTTGAAACCTTTCCTACCAGTACAAAAAAGGCTACTGAGGTAGCCAAGGACTTACTAAAAGAAATCTTACCTAGGTTTGGACTTACATCAGCTCTTTAAGCCAAGTAGAGGAAGACTGAGGAAAAAAAAAAAAATCTATGACCAGGCAACTTGGCCCCATTACTTTCAAAAGGGGAACCCTATTGCTAGTTCAGTGTGGAATACTGTAAAATCGGCTTTCCCCTCCATCACTTGGTTTTCATCCCTTCTTGGACCATTAACAGTTACAGTTCTCCTCGTCTTTGGACCAGTTTTTTTAACCTTGTCAAATTTGTCACATATAGGATACAACAATTCCATATAAAGATGTTGATGGCTTCGGGGATTCTACCCCATATCCACTCTGGAACAATCAGCCAGCGGCTTCCCTTTTCCCACCTAAAATCCCATTCCCTTGTAAACCTCAGAGCAGGCAGAGAAAGACTGCCATACCCTACGCAGGAAGGCACGATCCTTGTCAGCGTAAAGCAATTACTGAAGATGAACCATCCTCCTACAACAACCCTACAAGATTTTAGGGAGGGAAGTCTCTGAGGCGGGAATGAGGCAGGATAGTAAAAGCTAGGAAAATTCCTGGGCAAGTGGAATGGGGAAACTGAGACAGGAAAATAAAACAAGGCCCAATAGTTTGAGCAACTTACAGCCAGCTGGTGAACTGCAAGAACTTATCTCCCCAAACCTAGAACACTCGAGAGTGTTGGCTTATACCTGTCTTCCCTAAATGAAGAATACGTAGCTTAAATCTCCCTGGCCTGGGAAATAGAGACGAGAGACCCCATTAATGTCAATTGTGCCATCTAACCCCAAGGAAAGATGAAGTCAGGGGAACAGATAACCCAAAACCTATTAAAAGCCAGAAAGACCCAAGATAAAAGTAAAACAACATTAACGAACCAAAGAATATTCCCCAGACCCCCTAGGTGCTCATTTTGACCTGTTAGCATATTAAAAAAAAATGCACTTGGAAAACTAGTGAATATTCTGCTAAAAATGTTCCCCTAAAATTCTCACAAAAAGCCCCGAAACCCCACATGCTGCGATGATGCCCGGAGACACTCCACAAGAGGGGCCTCGGTAGCCTGCCGCCCCCTGGTAGTAGAGGGGTCACTCCTGGGCCTACTCTGGGCTTTGGCAGTTACTGGCTGACCCAGGAGCCCTGGGGGCCACTGAGCCTTAGCAATATTCGGTGTGGTATACCTGCCGGTTCAGGCAGAAAACTGGCAAGTTCTTCCTCCTTCTGAGAGTCGTATTTGGACAGGAGTTGGTCCTTGACCTCGGCAGCAAAATAGGTGGCCCGAGCAGAGCCACAGGCCCCTGTGCCTAGGGAGGAGGAGTCATAGGAGTCAGAGTAGGCAGAGTCACAGGCATCCGTTGACCCCGAGTCAGCGGCGAAGAAAGTGTCTAGGGTGGTGTTCTCTGTGGCGTAGGGGTCCTCCGTTGGATTGACAGGGGCTTCACCAGGGACAGCGTCATGGGTGTCCACCATCGCGGTGGCTGTGTCGTCATTGCCATCGGTGGCGACGGAGTGCAGGTCACCATCTGTGGGATCAGCGGCGGGGGCAGGAACGTATGTGGGTTGGACGGTCTGGCTGGTGTAATGGCTGGAGCCGGGATGAGATCTGCTTTTATAACAAGAGAAAATAAGTTTGCTCTTTTTCCAGAAAAGAAATTATTTCCCAAGGCTATTCACTGAAAACATAACCTAGATAAATGACGCCAAGTGGGGCGAATTCAGGGCATTGCATTTTTGGCGTACTTACCAACAATATGCAGGGCAGAGCTGGGACTAGTGTAGGCAAGTGAAGCATTAGGATGCAAAATTTAAGGAGGCATTTACTCTCTCTGTCATGTAAGAAAGGGGCAGCATTTTAATAAACCTGAGAGTTAGAGCCTCCCTAAATTTTGTGGCTTAGACGCCTCACTTCACCCTAGTGCTGGGACTAGTGCCTGGATACCCAGGACACAGACTGCCTCTCACAGCGCAGGTGTCTAAGGGCAGGGATGACCTTTAACAAGGCCATAGAAATCACAGGAAAATTTTCAACTTTAGAGAGCAGTAGACATACTTTCAGCTGTAATGAAGTAACTGGTACTAGATGTGCCCTCCTGGAATGAACAATAATAAAATCAGACAAAATATTTCAAAAAAAATGTTTAAGGTATTAAAAAATAGCCAGCACAGGGTTGTGATCCTACAGCAAAACAAAAACACAAAAACAATATAATTTTCCAATCTACTGTGTTGAGACTATTTCTAGATTGCATAGCAGAGATGAGACTCCTTTGGGCAGGACTGCGTTATTAACATGAAGAGACACTGATCAGAGTTCAGGGAGGTTGAACTCTGATCTCTGTCTCTTCAGAACACCAGAGAAAATGAGGCTAGGCAAAGAGAGAGCTCCAGAAGTCTATATAGGGATTCTTTTGAACTGGTTATTGAATACTATGCTGTATATCAGGTCAGGCAAAGTACTGATGGGAGGTATAAGCTGGACAACTCTTAAGGCTCACAAAGAACGGAAAGACATTAGAGTTCCAACTAGTGAGAGTGGAGATGACTTGTTTTTTTTGAACAGAGAGCCCAAAAAGATTATGAGAGTAGAAGGACTAAACTAGCTTTAACAGTGAAGGCTACTCTTGACTTGCTCTAAACCCAGTGGAAATAGCCTTAAAAAAAAAGAAAAAAAGTAAAACAAAACAAAAAACAACAGTCTTCTTTGACAAACAAAAGCCAAGAGAAATTGCTACCAGCAGATGTGCACAATAGGAAATGTTAAAGTTCCTTCAGGTACAAGGGCAATGATACCAGCTAGAAATGTGGATCTACACAAAGGAATGAAGAGTACTGGAAATGGCAGTGTGGGTACATTTTAAAAAGCTATTTGTTTTTTATTTTTAAATGTCTTTAAACAATAATTGGCTATTTAAAGGAAAAATAATGACTGTATATCAATATGACATATAGAAGTAAATATATGACAAAAATAGCACCAAAAAAAGGTAATTAAAGCATCTCATTGTAACATTCTTATACTAGACATAAAGTATTATAATATTGGTTGGTTCCAGGTAGAATGGGATAAGTTAGAGATGTATATTGTAAACCCCAGGGCAACCACTAAAGAAAGGAAACAGAAAGGTGTAATCCACAGGTCAATATTAAAGATAAAATAACAAAAGTACCAAATTAAGCCAAAAGAAGGCAGGCAAAGAAAAAAACAAGGAACAAATAACTAATTCTCAATAAATAGTACAATGCTAAATTTAAAGCCTAATCATATCAGTGACCTAAATGTGTGGTGTCCAGTAAAGTAGCTATTGGCCACATGTGGCTTTGAGTATCTGAAATATGGTTAGTATAATTAAGGAACTAAATTTTAAAATTTTATTTATCTTGAATTAAATTTAAAAACTGATACTCCGATTATTGGAAATCTTTCAAGTACGCTTCAAACAGCTTGAGTATGTGAATCTACTTGTTCAACTATAAATTTTATGAAATCTAAATGTAAGTCAATTATTTCTGAAAAATATTTAGTGTCTAAATTGAGATGTGCTGTACGTATAAATGCATTCTGGATTCTGAAGACTTGATATAAAAGTGATATAAATTATATTGTTCATAAATTTTAAAATGTTTCTAATATATTGCACAGAAGCACACTGTTAATTTCCAACGGTTATTTTTTATTTTTGAATGTATGTATGTGCCTTACATTCTATTTCAATTGGAAAGTGCTGACCTAAACAAGCTAGTTAAAAGACAGGAAACCCCAGGATGGTGTGGCTCAGTGGACTGAGTGCCAGCCTGCGAACCAAAGGGTCTCTGGTTTGATTCCTGGTTAGGGCACATGTATGGGTTACAGGCCAGATCCCCAGTAGGGGGCGCTCGAGAGGCAACCACACATTGATGTTTCTCTCCCTCCTTTTCCCTCCTCCCTCTCTAAAAATAAATAAATAAAATCTTAAAAGACTAGATAAACATAAAATTCCTAAACATGTATATGCTTTATAACAGAAAACAAATAGAGCACGAGAACAAAACTGAGGAGAAACAGATGAACGCACAATTATACTTTAAAATTCTAACACTCGTTTCTTAGTAATTGCTGAAAGTAGACAGAAAAATCAAAGGATCTTGAAGGCTTCAATAATACAATCAACCAATTTGACCTAATGGATGGTACAGAACATTCCACCCAACAATGTAATACAAATTCTTTTTTTAAAAAATTCATTTGGCAGGGGGTGGGGAGGAGGGGGGTAAGAAGGGAGGGAGGGAGACATGTTAATTTGTTATTCTACTTAGTTGTGCATTCATTGGTTGTTTCTTGTACATGCCCTGACTGGGGATTGAACCAGCAACCTTGGCATATCAGGATGATGCTCTAACCAACTGAGCTACACGCCAGGGCACAAATTTTTTATAGGTGCACACAATACATTTACTAAGAAAGGCCAGATGCTGGGCAAGAGAACAAGTCTCAACAGACTTAAAAGGAATAAAAGAATAGAAAATCTGATTTTTTTGACCATAATGGAATTAAACTAGAAATATCTTGAATACTTCAAAGTATCTGGATAGCAAATACCACATTTATCAATAATCTATGGATTAAAGAAGAAATAACAAGGAAAATTAGAAAATATTTGAACTGAATAATAATGGTACATTAAAATTTACTAAATACAGCTAAAGCAGTCTCCAGAGGATATTTTATTTTTACATTCTATTCACTTTATTTTGAATTGGATTCAAAGATTTTTAGATGAGACTAAAAAATATAAATAGTATATTTTATTCACTTTATTTTGAATTGAGTTTGAAAATTTTTTTAATGCTTAAACATTTTTTAAATTTATTGATTTGAGAGACGGTGAGGGGGGAGAAGAGAGAGAGTGAGAAGGAGAGAGACACAGTGTTTTGTTGTTCCACTTATTTATGCATTCATTGGTTGGTTGTTGTATACACCCTGATCGGGGATCAAACCTGCAATCTTGGTGTACTGGGAAAATGCTCTAACCAACGAGCTACGTGGCCAGGACTTAATGACAGATTTTTAAATGATAGTTGTGGATAATGGAGAGAACTGGCCAGTCACTGTGGAATAGTTTATTTGTTCACAAACTTATCTAAATATGGAAGCTTGTGATAACCCCAATGTTAAAGTATTTTTTTTAACATTCAGAACTATTTTATATTAGTATCAGATGTACAGCATAGTGAGTGGTTAGACATTTATATAACTTACGAAGGGATCGCTGCAATAAATCTAGTACCCATCTGATACCACATTATTATAATATTATTGACTATATTCCCTATGCTGTACTTTACATTTGTGTGACTACTTTGTAACTATCAATTTGTACTTTTTAATCCCTTTATCTTTTTCACTCATCCATCTAAACCGCTTCTCACCTGGCTTCTCATGAGTCTGTTCTCTGCATCTATGGGTATGTTTCTATTTTACTTGTTTGGTTATTTTGTTCTTTAGATTTCACATGTAAGTGAAATCATATAGTATTTGTCTTTCTCTTACTTATCTCACTTAGTATAATACCCTTCTAGAGAGAAATTTAGAGTACTAAATGTTTAAATGCTTATATTAGGAAAGAAGTAATGTCAAAACCTAGCCACTTAAGAAGACTTTACCTTAAGAAACTAGCAAAAGAGCAAATTAAACACAAAGGAAGAAGGATATAATTAAAATTAAGAGCAAAAGTCTATGACAGATGATTAGCAAGCAATAAAAACTTAAGTGACATCAAAAGGTAGTTCTTTGAAAGGATTAATACAATTGCTAAATTTCTAGGTGGATTGATCAAGGAAGAAAGATAAAACACACAAAATTCCAGTATCAGGAGTGAGAGGACATTACTACAGATACTTTAGACATTAAGAGTAATAAGAAAGTGTTTTTAAACAACTCTATGCCAAATTAAGAAGCTCAAAATATAGTTTATTGAATCAATTAAGATACAGCAAGAAGCAAAGGGCAAGAGATGATTTAGATTAACACACTAGGAGTTTGCAAACACAGTATGTAAATCCTGTATTAAGCAGAGTTCATATGTCCTGTTTGTCTCTGCCTCATCAGTGCTCTTTGCTGACAGTGTGGTTTTAAAGACTAAAGTGATCTTGAACAGAGGGCTCAACAATGTGTTATCTGGGCCAATGTACCTGCAGGGCAGGCATACTTAGCATAGTTGTAGCTCTCTGCTGACCTAATGAGCAGCCATAAATTTCACCCTTATTTCTGGGGCAATACATGTATGATGCCAAAATGTGTATTACCCATACCCATACACTTAAAATGGGTGGTCAATTTAAGACCTCATAAACAAGTGCTTCATATGCCTCATACATGTTCACTGTATATCATAAATATCTGGCCCATCCATTACTTTTCCATCCTTTTCTATCTTCCTCCTCCTTCTGCCACAACATTAGTAACAGCCTTTCAAGTAATGCCTTTGGGTTGGTGCAAGGCAAGGATGCTTTATGGAAATTACTTCTTTTAATGCACACAGAAGTTCTATAAATAAAGTATTATTTTCCATATTTTGTGGTTGAGGTATTTGAGTTTCACTGATGTGAGTTCCTCTGGGCAGGCCAGACCCTTTGTTGATTTTGATCTCGTTCCTAAGCAGAAAGGTGAAGGACTGAAACCTCTGAGAAGGAATATTTGTATACTGAAGAAAAGAATACCTTTACCTGAGCTTGTACCAGCTTTTGAGCCATTTTCTCTTGAAACAAAGTCCAAGAATCAACAGTACCAGCAACGCTAGTCCAGCAATCGACAGTACCAGCCACACTAGAACCAAAGGTAGAAAGGTTTTGAGCACTGTAACGATGGATTCAGCATCTGAAATACAGATGTCCCTAGATCAGTTTCCCAGAAGATAATTATTCCTGCATTCACTTCTAGCTCACTGAATCCCCAATCACATTCCCTCCAAGAGTAATATACTGTGGATTCTCCCTCTATCTCCATTTCCCTTTCAAATTATGTGTAATTAGTAAGTTCAAATATTATCTTACTTAGTTTACTTGTTCAGAAAATAAATTTAAGCAAATCAATTCATTTCTTCCATGGAAGACTAGCAATGTAACAGAATTGAGAGTGTTGATAAAAGAGTAGGTCAGTGAATTAACCGTGGATCAGACAGGGTTGAAGCTAGTAGCTTGAGATAGCATGACAGAATCAAGGGACCAGAGTTCTCTATGAGGCTGAAAGCCTATGTAAAGGGAGATAAAGTATAGACTTGGAAGAACTGGAAGGAAGGTGATGGGATTTGTCTCTGCCTCATCAGTGCTCTTTGCTGACAGTGTGGTTTTAAAGACTAAAGTGATCTTGATCAGAGGGCTCAGCAATGTGTTATCTGGGCCAATGTACCTGCAGGGCAGGCATAGTGGGCATAGTTGTAGCTCTCTGTTGACCTAACACTTTTACTTTCAGATCAAGGCCAAGGTCTGACAAGGGCAGTGGGTGATCGATGTGAGGTGGGGCTTTGCACTTTCCCTGTTCCTGGAACTTTTATTGCCTTTGCAATTGCCATTCTTACTGGCTGACTTCCACTCACTCTTCAGTCATCAGGTACAATATTATGTTAAAGAAGCCTCTGTTGGGAAAAGGACCTAAAATAACAGAAATAAGGCAAAAACAAATTCTGTATCTTTTCAATGTCATGCTAAAACATTATCTAAAAAATTTATCTAAGGATCATTTGACTTGGAAAGTAAAACTTTATTATGGTTTTATTGACCCACAGAACATTAACTTAGCAGCCTTACTTTAGGATTGTTTTTCCACCGATTCTGAACCAGCTTTGTTATCTGCTCTTTCTCTCACTTATAACTTAAAATTACTGCCCCTTATTTCTCTGTTTATGTTATGTTTTTAACATTTTGAAAATTGCACTTTGATTTCTTCTCTTTCCTTTTTCATAATCTATCTCTCCTTTGTGGTTTCATTGCATCCCGGGCTTGCTCTATATATTTTATTATAACTGAGTTTAATTTATCCAAAGAATATATATTGAATTCCTCTTCAGTGCCACATATAGTGAAAGACTTTAGGAACACTGTGGTGAACAAGACAGATGTGGTCAAGCACAGCCTTTTCCACCTACTAGGGTCTAAGTTTCTTAGGTAGGGACTACGTTTTAGGCATAGTGGCATTCAGTGTTATGCATCGTGCTGGGCCACAGAAGTTGCTCAATAAATATTTGTTGAATAACTGTGTGGATAAAAGTTTAATAGTGGAAATAGAATTGAGATGCTAATGTGCTAGATCACCTGTCTCCCTGCACTGGAAGTAATCTAAGGTGATGGCAGGTATTGGGGTGGACAGGCAGCCTATAACTCAGTCGTAAATAAACGAAAAGGAGTGACTGGTTAGTGACAAATCTTAAGAAAACAGGAAGCATTTACATGATTGGGAAAGGAAAGGGCTGGAATTGGCCCTGGTAATTGAATGCAATGCCAGGAAACTAGGATACTTAGGGGAAATTTAGGTTTTAATAAGGCAAGTGATGGAATTTGAGGTAAGAGATGGAAGATGTCTTGGGAGTTATTCTCAGTGGAACAAGTTTCTAGAGGTCTCAGAGGAAATGTCTGGATTGGGGGTATTGGGAACAGTGGGAGATTGATTCAGATTAGATGGTGGACGGGGGTAAGTAGCCTGTGTCACAACTTAAAACTTGATCATATGAAATTTTCTTTTTTGCGCTGTTTCATCGTACTACCCTTTATCTCCCCCTGCCTGGTCTCACGGTCGTTCTCATTCACTGATGCACCAGCTCCTGCCTTCCATGTCACCCTTCCAGGCCAAGATCTGTCATTAACCTTAGTAACTTCGGTGTCCACATGGACAAATCATTTAAAATCCTTGTCTTTCTTTTACTGAATTCTTTAACAACAACTGTATATTGGATGCTTTCTTTGTTCCTTGTACTATATTAGGCAGTGGGTTTAAAATGATTAAAAAAATCACACCTCCCCCATTGTCAAGAAACTTACTGCATACTGAGTGACATTCACAATAAGTATGAATGCATTTATTTCAGTACCAAAGTTATGAAAACAACAGGGTACTATAAAAGAGAATAATGCTGGAAACTAATCCAGCCAGGAGGGCAGTAAAAGAAAGACTGTCTAAGAAAGTAATATTTCACTCAAGACTAGAATATAAGTAGTACTTATCCAGATAAAGAGTAGAGAGAATAACTGAAAAACTACCAGATAGAAGCGGGATACAGTATTCTGGGGAACAAACTACTTATGCAGCCACATTCGTATTGGAAATATAAAAAAGTCTGAACTTAAGTTAGATGTGGGATAATTCTGACGAGACTAGAAACAGCCATGAGAAAAAGCAGAGTAAGTGGCATCAAAGTGAAGGCCTATGTAATTTGCCCTCTCTCTAGCTCTCAAACTTTATCCCAGTTTATCTCCCTCTCTCTGAAAATATTTCTCGGGTAGGAGGCTGAGAACTCGAGTTTGGTGAAAGTTTGCTGCTCAGCTACACCTGGTTTGGATTGACAAATTGCCTTAGACAAGTCTTATTCCCTTTCTAAATATCAGTTTTCTCTTTTTCTTTGAAATATATGAGGATTTGTCCTGGAAGATACATAGTTTTCACTGCATTTTTATTTTAACCTCTAAGTACTAAGATTACTAGAGGAAAGGCCATTAGTTCAGTGGAGGCTTAGAAGGGTCTGGATAGGCAAATTTGGAGGCAAGAGTTAAAGAAAGTTGAGTTTTCCTTTATAACAGAAGTACATAGCTCACTGTGTGTGTGTAGGTGCTGTGTATGTATGCACGCGCGACACTATTCAGGAAGGGATGGAGCAATGAAGATGAGGATGGAAAGATAAGAAAGAGGGAGACTGGAGCTAAGGAAATAGCAGGGTTTTGGAGTGACTCCTCCTTATCACCCTCTCAAATTGTAAATAAATCCTACTAAGAAGAAAGCCAGAATAAAGTGTTCTAGTCAGAGGAGGTAGCAAGTGCCAAAGGCCCAATGTAAGAAAAGGCTTGGTACCTTTGAGGAACTAACTGGTCAAAGGCAGTGTGCCCAGAGCTCAGTGAGAGAGAGGAGGTAAATTGGGATAAAGTTTGAGAGCTAGAGAGAGGAAAAATTCCATAGGTCTTCATTTTGCCTCCACTTTTCTCCACTTGCTCTCATGGCCATTTCTGCACTTGTCATCACCCAGAATTGCTCACATCCAACTTAAATTCAGACTTCTACATTTCCAACATGAATATGGCTGCATAAGTTAGTGTGTTCATCTTCTCTTCTTGGAAATAAAATACCAGCAAGAAAAGAACAAAATTAAAAAACAAAACAAAAAAACAACAAACTGCAAACACCTGACTTTAAGCGTAAAGGCTGCTAAAAGCAGCTATGATCACATAGAAACCATGTGGGAGAAAGTGAGGAGTTGTGGACAATGGTAAGAAGATCACGCAATGGCAAATATCAGAAAGCACTAGCAAAAACACGCTTACTGAAGATGAGGGCATACCTCGATGAACAGAAGCTATGTGCTTGTTTGTAACAAATGGTTCAGGAACTGAGGTGTGCATCCTAGACCTACTTTTGTTTAAAGAAGCAAAGGGCATGGGATATGCAAACATGCACCCACATGATCCATATTTACAGGAAGAAGCCTGTCTCTGTAGCAGCAGTTGGGGGTGCGAGGATCAGCTGTACTGGAATACTATTATGCTAGTCTCGCTGCCTTTCAAGAAACTTGTGGAATAACTGGCCCTAGAAAATTCAATGCATAATAAGACTGGCATAGCAACTATACAAAGATTATACACAGAAAAGGGGAAGATAACCAAGGTTTACTATAGAAACACTGTCATAGATGAATACTATAGCCAGACATTTAACTGTGAATTTAAAAACTATTAATAAATAATAGCTTCTATGAAGGAATACCACAAAACAGAAATGCAAAAATTTAAGAAAGCCTTGGCTGGTGTGGTTTAGGACTGAGTGATGGCCTGCGAACCAAAGGGTCGTCTGTTTGATTCCCAGTCAGGGCACATGCCTGGGCTGCAGGCCAGGCTGCCAGTTGGGGGAGTGAGAGAGGCAACCGCACATCAATGTTTCTCTCCCTCTCTTTCTCTCTCCCTTCCCTCCCACCTCTAAAAATAAATAAATAAAATCTTAAAAAACAATTTTAGAAAAATGTTGCAAGACAACAGGACCTGTCAGGTTATTGCACACACAGGTTGCAAGATATCAAAATCATAACTGCATGTCAACAGGAAGCTGATCTGCGTTTAGGCTCAGAGTATTTTGGCAGTAGGACATCTAGGTGGCGGGAGAATCCAGCGCGTGCGTACACACACACACACACACACACACACACACACACACACACACAGAGGCTGAGGAGAAATACTGTAAAATAAGCAGGAGAAACTGGCCCTTCCCCTGTTTCTGAAGTTTTTCCTGCTGATTAGGCCTCAATATATAGAACAGGAAACTGAGGCTCTGAAGAAGTCTTGGCAACAAAGGATCAGGCCTAGACTCCTGGGCTACAGAGGAGTCCAACACAACCCAACACAAATGGCCCCTGACTATTTCTTGACTCCCATTATGAGTCTCCATGACCTTTTATGTAGCCCCCAGCAGTGATGTGTGGAGTAATGGGGTGAGTAGCAGTAATGGCCATCTCCCTTTCTCCTATGACTTCTTTATATTTCTTGGGAAAATTGGATCAGGGGAAGGAGCTCACCCCATAATAAACTAACCCACGTAGGGAGTCAAGGGAATAAATGCAGGCCATTACCTGGCACTTTCGCAGTAACAGTGTAACAGCAACTGGGGATCACAGCACTGTGGGAGTCATTTTGGTTGGAACAGCAATACCGCCAACTGTCAGAGGGTTGGACACCGAAGATTTCCGGGGTCACAGTAAAATTAGGCAGGCCAGCTTTCACAAGCTCTGTCATCCGAACATACTTCTCCAGGGCTTTTTCAGACCAGTCCGTCCCATTCTTGTACAGGCACGCCTCCTTAGAGTATATGGGTTGGGTTAGGTTCTTTTTTTCAGCACTTTGAGGATGCCGGACGGAGCAGGACAGCTCAGCTACCCCACGTAGGCTGACCACCATGGGTTTTGGGGACCCTTTGTCTTGGAATGCTCCTGAAAAAGAGAACAGAGATGGAATTAGGGTGGTCTACAGGCAGAATTTGGGCAGATGAAGGTGGGGGAGTCGATTACACACAGGATTGGCTATTTCTGTCCTAACCAAGTCTTGGGGATATGATCTGAAAATAGTTGCTGGATCTTGGGGAGAGAGGGTTTCTTTTCTAAAACACACAGAGAGCTGGAGATATTGGACGTAGAAGGTGTAGGCCTGGCTAAAGTAAGACAAGCAAAGGACTTCAGGGACAAATTTTGAGGATGCTGTCCCTTTGGGGGTACAAGTACAGGACTGGCAACATCCTGAGAGCAAGTGTTTCTTTCAAATTTGGGCTCTAGGCTCCTCACTTAACTCACTCTGTGGGGTGGGACCTGAGGGGTATGACTGCAGAAGATAAAAAAAAAAACAACAGACGTGCTAATGTGTCAGGTCAGGTTCTGTCCCTGTCCTTAGGAAGGAGGGATTGCAATGGGAACTCAGATGGCTGTGGGATAAATAGTTGGATAACTGTGTTGAGAAAGAACCTGAAGCAGCTCAGTGGTAAAGATGTTTGAGGATCATGAATACTGTTTGCCATGAGGATGGGATGCGAAATTGGGGCATGCAAGCTAATTTTTGCCAGTTTTATTCTATGTTATCTCTAGGCTCAAAGAATTTGTTTCTTTATTACCATCTGGGCTTTTCACTTTCTCCCAATCTTTGTCCCACCACATGCACATTTGTGCTCAGGTGCACACACATACACCAGCAGCCCAGACCAGGAGATAACAAGTAAAAATGCCTAGTGCACTTTCTAGCACTTAGTAAGCAGAATAAAGTTAACTTCTTTATTTTTCCAGGATCTCATAGCATTTGTATTTAAGCCAAACATTTCCTTTCAGCTTTCCCCCCCTTTTTTCTATTTCCTTCCTCTTACATATCAGAGGATCAGGCTCTGATGAGTACTACTACCTGCAACCAATACGGGCATCTGGAGGCAGAGGTAGAGTGAGATGAGGCTGCCAAGATAAATTGCAGAGGCTCGCTGTCTTCTTAGATGGCTGCAGCAGTGTGTTCCCAAGGCTTTGTGCTGCTGACACGTTGGAAAAGGAGGAACAAGGAGAGAGATAAAATAGAGAACTGTGAGACATAAGTTAAGGGGCAGAGAAAGAAAGGAATGCAGGAATCTCACTCCTAGGCATGGAAGGGGCACATCCTATCTATGGGACTCAGGTGAGGGGCAAAGTAAGATTCTTGCTCCCTTTTCTACATGTTTTGGGACCCTTAATTTTGGGACTACTCAGGGCACTCATGAGTCCAGCCACTTTCTGTATGCTGATGACTCACTCCCAAGTGTACATCATCTGTACATATTGTCTGGTGATCCAGTGGCTAAATCCTGCTTCTCCAGGGACCAGGAGCTTACAGGCCACTCTGTCTTGGGTCAACAGAAAAAGCAGGTGGCTTCTACCATTTTCTGCCTCACTCCCTTTTCCTCTGGTCACGCTCTGGTGCCACCTAGGCTGGCCTTCCTCCATGAGAGGGAGTCACTTTGGGGCTGGGCAGGTGGCTCAAGGTGGGGTGTGGAGGTCTTGTGGGCTCCCAAAGGCTGCGGCATGTCCATGTGGTTGGCTTAGGCGCCCCTGTGCTCCAAGGACATTTCCATCGCTGCACGAAGGAAACACCCATCTTCCGTGGGACCTGAAATTCCTGGAGAACTGCCTTTGTGAAAAGTTGGCAATAACTTTTTTAAATTCCATCTTAGTTTTCCTTTTTGTGTTTCAGATGAACATCCAGAAACCATGTGCAGCTTTAGTGATGAAGAGTTTGGCTGCCATTTCCCCAATGAAGGCTTTATTGCCAAGGATGTTCTGGAACAAAAAATATTAATGAAGTTTCTTCTGCCAATGATAAGGATGTCTTCCGTTGTGGACCTGGGACATGTTCTAAAGAAACATCTGAAGTGGTTAAAAGCTCCTTCTTGGGTCACCCCCTTTTATGCAGTCAAATGCAATGACCGAAGAGCCATAGTGAAGATCCTTGCAGCCACTGGGATTTGACTGTGCCAGCAAGATTGAAGTACAATTGGTGCAGAATCTTGGGGTATCTTCAGAGGATCATCTATGCAAATCCTTGTAAAGAGGTGTCCCAGATTAAATATGCTGCCAATAATGGAGTCCAGATGATGACTTTCGATAGTAAAGTCAAGTTGGTGAAAGTAGCCAGGGCACATCCAAAGGCAAAGTTGGTTTTGCAGATCACCACAGATGATTCCAAGGCAGCCTGTTGTCTCAGTGTTCAATTTGGTGCCAGTCTCAAAATCAGCAGGCTTCTTTTGGAATGAGCAAAGAGCTAATAAATATTGATGCTATCAGTGTCAACTTCCAGCTGGGAAGCGGCTGTGCTGATCCTGAGATCTTTGTGTAAGCCATTCCTGACACCCACCGTGTCTTTGACATGTGAGCGGAGGTTGGTTTCAACATGTATCTGCTTGATATTGGTGGTGGCTTTCCTGGATCTGAGGATGTAAGGCTTAAATTTGAAGAGATCACCAGTGTCATCAACCCAGCCCTGGATAAGTATTTTCCATCCAGCTTGATAGTGACACTTGTAGCAGAGCCAGACAGATACTAGGCCACATCAGTTTTCACACAGGCAGTTAATATCACTATCAAAAAACTCATATTAAAGAAACAAAGAGGGTCTGATGGAGATGAGTTGAGTGAAAAAAACCTTTATGTATTATGTGAATGATGGAGTCTATGGATCATTTAATTGCATACTCTGTGATCACGTGCACATGAATCCCCTTCTGCAGAAGAGGCCCAAACCAGATGAGAACTATTATTCACCCAGCATATGGGGACCAACACGTGACAGCCTTGACTGCACTGTAGAGCGCTGTGGCTTGCCCAAGATGCATGTAGGGGACTGGATGCTCTTCGAGAATGTGGGTTCCTACACTGTTGCTGCTGCTTCTACTTTCAACAGATTGCAGAGGCCGACCATCTACTATGCAATGTCAGGGCCGACATTCTGGACTTGATGTAGCAAGTCCAGAATCATGACTTTCTACCTGAAGTGGAGAAGCAGGACATCAGCACTCTACCTGTGTCCTATGCCTGGGGCAGTGGGATGAAGAGCCACCCAGAAGCCTGTGATTCAGCTCGTATTAATGAATAGATGCCACTCTTGTAGCTGTTACTGTGAAGATAGCTTGAATTCAGGGATTGGAAGAGACCACTTAATTATTGCTAGTTTTGAAATGTCTTTGTAAGTAGGGTTGGCACAGAGGGAACAATATGAAAGACTAAGAGATGGGGTCACACTTATCCGTGTTCCTATGGAAACTATTTTGAATATTTGTTTTATATGGATTTTTTTACTCAATTTTCAAATGCTACTACAGAGTGTCCCTCAGCCGCAAAGCAAGCATTTGTAGCTTGTACACTGGCAGAATGGGCCAGAAGCTTAGTGTTGTGACCTGTTTTAAAAATAAAGTACCTTGAGACTTTAAAAAAATCCAATTCAAATGTTTTGAAGTAAGGAATGTTACTTTTCAGAACGGGCATGCAATGTTAAGATAATCACTTTGCAGTTAGTTTGCACATAACGGCTGAAAATGACAAAATATACCTGATGTGAGGATACAACTGGAGTGCTACTGCTTTGAGCTCCACCAGGTATTCCCACCTGGCCTCTTTGTTCCTCCAACCCACTCCAGGCAGACCCACACTTGGGCTCCTTCAGCACCTGCATTTTGAAGTCTTCCTGTTGCTCTATGGGATCCTTTCCTGAAGGGCAGCACCATCCAGTGCAGTCGGCTGGAGACTAAATCTAGGTAGTCAATCAAGCAGAGTGTGTAGTTGCCGTCACCAGAGAGAGGTTGTCAGAAGGTGCTGTTCCCACTTATTGCTCATGTTGCAAAGCCATCTGAAGGAACCAACTGGTGGGAAAACAAGTATAAGACATGTTTAAGGAAGGAACATAAAGCCCTACTAGTATCTGTACTAGAACATTAAACCTTCAACTAAGTGAGGGCCTGTTTCCAAATCTCTTGAAAGTGTAGGAAATGACAGGTTTGGGACACAATTTTACGGCAACTATCTCACTTAGACAAGAGAAACTTCACCGGTTTCCCCACACCCAAAGGACAGAACCGACTTCCCACCAATGGCAGGGAGGGGGCACTGTGGAAACAATGCAGAGGCCTGAAAACCGGTTGAGAGGGCTGACAGAGAAAAGTATAAAGGACCCTAGCAAAGAGTTTGAGGCTAGTAGCACCAAGCTCTTCAAATAGCTAAGTGTTGACCAATATATCTTTATAGAAACTCACTGCAAAATTAAAATGTTCAGTACAATTTCTCCAATAGTTCCTTTGTACTTCTTCTATACCACACATGACATATTTAGGTAGAATCCAAAGGAAATGGTTTTGAAAAAAGGAAAGCAGGAATAAGACTTACTAGGATGATGTGGTAGACTGGGGTTCTCTTAGGGAACTCTCAAGTAGCAGCACACCAGCTCTACTTTGGGATCCTACTTTCTAAGAGGTGGGATTTAGACTCTTTCCAGCTGTCAATCATACTTTGTTGGGTCACACTGATATTCTTGGTAAATTCCCTCAGCGAATTGGTCCACCACGGCTACTTCCTCAGCCTACACTGAAATCACCAACCAGTGATTTCATTTTAGTCTCTCACCCTGCCTTTTCAGTATTTGTAAGTTTCTTTTCAGGAAATGAGAATCCTGGTTCTTGATCTTTAATATATTAGTTTTTTTGAACAATCCCCTATATGAAGCCAGTTTCTCAACTCTGTTTCAACCCCTTCTCCTACCTACATGAATGCTCTGCTCAATCCTCTCCAGCGCCAAGCTGGGCATTCCATCCACGTGGAACCTCCTTACCTTGCTGGGCTCTGGTAGGTCCTACCTCACTCCTCGCTGTGCTCTGGCTCTGATACTCATTGGAGACTCCCTCCCCCCAGGGACTTCCACCTTCCCCATGTCTGGCTGCCCCCACGGGTTGGTATCCCCTCCCTGCTTGGGATCTGACCCCTTGCTGTCAGCCACCTCAGCTCCCTCTCTACTCCCTGTCCCACTGCACTGCCAGCACAGATGCTGACTTTGCTCTGCCTTACCTCAAGCACTTTAAAACTGGTTGGTTCAGGAAGGGAAAGGAAGGGAAGGAAAAAAATAATTAATGGGTAAGGAGGGAAAGTCTATCCCTTGCTTTTTAAAATAAAAGACATTTGTGAGAGATGGAATGGGAAATGAGCCTCTCCAATTAATTTAAGAAAGAGTATATATGAGGTTGGAGAGTAGGAACATTCACCTTGTTAACATTACCTGAGTACTCTTGAAGAGTCTTTTCATACTCTGAGGTGTATGTATGCTCCATTGAGAAGACCACTGATCTAGGTGTTACAGATTAAGAAAAGAATGCTGGCAAACAGGCTCCCTAGCCTCTTAATTATCTTAATTATCATATTATTGTACATTAACCTCTACAGTTCTACCCCCACCTTCCCTCCTTCAGTTCTCTTTCATCTGACTATCCTGTTAAGAAGCAAAGATCTACATCCACTCCTCTGTGCAGTAAAACCTTTCACAGAACACTAACTTGGTCCTTTATTCATACTGCCTCCTCCAAGGTTAGGACTGACTCCTGTCATAGGCAGGGTCTCCAGACTTACTTTGCCTCTGCTGTGGGGTGGGTCTCCAATAATCTGTGGTAGCTCTTTGGTTCTATTTTCACCCTTATGGGGAAATAAAGGGGACTATTACAGCTTTGGATCCTTAAATTCACAAACGGGATGATATAGCATTGACTAGAAATGTAGATATCATGGGATTTTTAATTACAATTTTCCACATTACAATACCACCAAAAACTTACAACCTCGGACAGACAGAAGAATCAGTTTCAGCACAACTGACTGGTAAGGAGCGCAGTGGAGGTGCGAGAAGGCTGGCTGGGCACTCTCAGGTGGCAGTGCCAGAGAGATATTTAAGCGGCTAGTTGGATCCCCCTGAGAAGAGTGGAATCTAAACTGTAAGTGGGGATCCCAGCCTACAGCGCCAGAGCCCAAAAAATATACAGATAACAGCCAGCTATGAAAAGTATCAGGGTTGCTCTCTGCCACAGGCAGGCGGCTGGAGACTGAAAGAGCTGTTTAAAGGGACAATGCATAAAATTTCATTTGCAGCTACTTACCCTGGGCACTGGCAAAGATAGGGGCAGAGTGGGCCAGAGGAGAGACTGGGGACAGCGGCTTTGGGGAAAGAACTGAGAGAGTAGCCTCCAGGATCTGGTGCTGGATCATCCCCCATAGGGCAGCAGCCATCCAGCTCACACAGACTACTCCCCTCCCAGTCTACTTCCCTCCGAGGAGAAGCAGCAGGCTCCTGAGGGGAAACATTAGACCTGACCCCAGGAGGGATCCTGCCCCGCCCTAAGGAGCTTAAGCCTGACTGCTGAGTGCAGAGTGACTAGACTAACAACTGAAGGAGACAGCCGCTGGCAGTAGATTCCTGGAAGTCTCAAACAGGCTGCCTAAGGTCAGACTGGGTCACCATCTGACATCAACAGAGGTGGATCCAGAAAGAAAAAACACTAGAGGTTACATAGACGAAATCCACTAGGGTCTTCTCCATGATTTGCGGTATTTTCTTTCCTACATAGCCTTTTAACATTCATTTCTTGTCCTTCAAGTTGATGCACATTAAGTCACTAGATTTTATACTATAGTTTATTTCTCTCCTTTCTTATAGCAGTCTTAATCTCTCAACAGCCTTATTAATACTGGTTCATTTGCTGTTGATACTGGGAATGCAGGGGGGAGTTATTTTTGTAGACATGGGTTTATTTCCTTGGCTTTGTAGTTTTGCTCTGGCAGCCAAATAATGGGAAGACAGAAACAACCCACAAACAAAAGGAAAGGAGGAATCCTCAGAAAGACTACTAAAAGAAATAGAGGTGAGTAAACTATCAGATACTGAGTTCTAAACAATGGTTATAAGGAAGCTCACAGAACTCAGTGAGATCATTGAAAACTACAAAAAACTACAGGAAAACTATGAGGAACTTACTGCAAACTATACCAGCATGAAAAGGGACAAAAAAACTATCAATGAGAACCAAGAGGAAATGAAGAATACAATTTATGAATTGAAGAACACAGTAGAAGGAATCGAAAGCAGGCTAGAGGAAGCAGAGGATTGAATCAGCGAGCTGGAGGACATGGTAGAAGAAAACTCCCAGAAAGAGCAAGAAAGTGAAAAAAGGCTCAAAAAGAATGAAGAGGAATTAAGGGAAATGTAGGACAACATGAAATGTAATAATATCTATATAATAGGAATACCAGAAGAAGAGGAGCAAGGGATAGAAAACCTGTTTGAAAAAGTAATGATGGAAAACTTCCCAAATTTGAGGAGAGAAAAAGTCACACAAGTCCATGAAGCACAGAGGGTCCCAATCGAAAGGAACCCAAAGAGACTTACTCCAAGACACATCATAATTAAAATGGCAGATATCAAAGACAAAGAGAGAACCTTAAAGGCAGGAATGGAGAAACAGAAAGTAACATACATAGGAGCACCAATAAGGCCAGCAGTTGACTTCTCCACAGAAACACTACAAGCCAGAAGGGAATGGCAAGAAATATTCCAAGTAATGAAAGCAAAGGCCTACAACCAAGACTACACTACCCAGCAAAGCTCTCAATTAAAATGGAAGGTGAAACAAGGAGTTTTCCAGACAAAAGAAGGTTAAAAGAATATACCGCTACCAAACCAACATTGCAAGATATGCTAAAGGGACTGCTTTAAGATGAAGAAAAAGAGTGAGAGAGAGGAATACAAGTACAATGGGGAAAAATGAGTAAGTACCTATCAATAATAACCTGAAATGTAAATGGATTAAATGCTCAAATTATAAGACACAGAGTAGCTGAATGGATAGGAGAACATGACCTGCACATATGCTGCCTACAAGAGACCCCATCTCAGAACAAAAGACCTACACAGACTGAAAGTAAAGGGCTGGAAAAAAATATTCCAAGCAAATGGATAGGGAAAAAGCCAGGGTAGCCATACTTATATCAGATAAAATAAGACTTCAAAACAAAGGCCATAAAAAGAGACAAAAAAGGACACTTCATAATACTCAAAGGGGAGGATCGATCAAGAAGACATAAACACTGTAAACCTATATGCACCCAACATAGCAGCACCCAAATATATAAGGAAAATCCAGGAAGACTTCAAGAAAAATATAGACAGCAACACACTCATATGCTCGGGGACTTTAACACCCCACTGTCAACAATGGATAGATTTTCCGGGCAAAATATCAACAAGGATATTGTGGAACTGAACGACACATTACATCAAATGGACTTTACTGATAGATATAGAACCTTTCATCCCAAAGAAGGAAACTACACATTCTTTTCAAATGCACATGGAACATTTCAAAGACAGACAACATGATAGGACACAAAACAAGCCTCAACAAATTTAAGAAAATTGAAATCATATCAAGCATTTTCTCAGACTACAAGGGCTTAAAACTAGAAACCAACCTCAAGGGAAAAATTCAAAAACATTCAAACTCATGGAGACTGAAGAGCATGCTATTAAACAATGAATGGGTCAATAATGAGATCAAAGAAGAAATAAAAATGTTTCTGGAAACAAATGAAAATGAACATACAATAGTTCAAAACGTATGAGACACAACTAAGGCAGTCATGAGAGTAAAGTTCATAGCAATACAGGCCTACATGAAAAAGATACAAACATTTCAAATAAACCACATAACACAACATTTGCAAGAACTGGAGAAACAACAACATACAAAGCCCAGAGCAAGCAGAAGGAAGGAAATAATCAAGATCAGAGCAGAACTGAATGACATCAAGACAAAAGAACAATTCAAAGGATCAATAAAGCCAGGAGCTGGTTCTTTGAAAAGATAACAAAATCAACAAGCCTTTAAGCAGACTCATCAAGAAAAAAAGAGAGAGGACCCAAATAAATAAAATCAGAAATGAAAGAGGAGAAATTACAACTGATACCACAGAAATCAAATGATTGTAAGAAATTACTATGAAGAAGTATATGCCAAGAAATTTGAAAACCTGGGTGAAATGGACAAATTTCTAGAAAAACATAATCTTCCAAAACTGAATGAAGAAGAAGCAGAAAGCCTGAACAGACCAATACCAGCTGCTGAAATTGAAGCAGTAATCAAAAAACTCCAGGCACACAAAAGCTCTGGACCAGACGGCTTCTCAGAATTTTACAAAACATTTCAGGAAGAGCTAACCCCTGTCTTTCTCAGACTATTCAAAAAAAATCCAAGAAGGAAGACTCCCAAACTCTTTTTATAAGGCCAGCATCATCCAAATCCCCAAACCAGATAAAGACACAAGAAAGAAAGAAAACTATAGGCCAATATTGCTGATGAACATAGACATTAAAATCTTCAACAAAATATTGGCAAACCGCATCCAGCAATACATTGAAAAGATCATCCACCAGATCAGTGGGATTCATCCCAGGGATACAAGGATGGTATAACAGTTGCAAATCAATAAAGGTAACACATCAGATAAAAGACAAAATCACATGATCATATCAATAGATGTGTAAAAAGCATTTGATAAGGTACAGCACCCATTTATGATAAAAACACTCAGCAAAGTGGGAATAAGGGGGTATACCTCAACATAATAAAGGCTATATATGAGAAACCTACATCCACTATTATACTGAATGGGCGATAACTAAAAGCTTTCCCACTAAGATCAGGAACAAGGCAAGGATGTCCGCTTTCACCACTTCTATTCAACATAGTATTGGAAGTCCTAGCCACAGCCATCAGACAAGAAAAAGAAATAAAAGGCATCCAAATTGGAAAGGAGGAAGTAAAACTGTCATTGTTTGCAGATGACATGGTACTGTACATAGAAAACCCTAAAGACTCCACTAGAAACTATTCAACCTAGTAAGTGAATTTGGCAAAACAATAGGATACAGTCAATATTAAGAAATCAAAGGCATTTATGTACACCAAAAATGAAATATCAGAATCAGAAATCAGGAAAAAAGTCCCATTTACCATAGCAACAAGAAAAATAAAGTTCTTAGGAATAAACTTAACCAAAGAGGTAAAAGAACTGTACTCAGAAAACTACGCAATACTGAAGAAAGAAATTAAGAAAGACACAAAAAATGGAAACATATACCATGTTCATGGAATGGAAGAATGAACATCATCAAAATGTCCATACTACCCAAAACAGTTTATAGATTCAATGCAATCTCTATTGAAATACCAATGACATATTTCATAGATATAGAACAAACATTTCACAAATTTATATGGAACAACAAATGACCCTAAATAGCTGCAGCAATTTTGAGAAAGAAGAACAAAATAGGAGGGATGCAATACCTGACATCAAACTATACTATAAGGCCACTGTAATGAAAACAGTCTGGTACCAGGTAAGAACAGACACACAGATCAATGGAACAGAACAGAGAGCCCAGAAATAAACCCATGTCTCTATGGTCAATTAAAATTTTGACAAAGAGGACAGAAGCATAAAATGGAGTAAAAATAGCCTCTTCAACAAATGGCATTGGGAGATCTGGAGAGCTACATGCAAAAAAATGAAATTTGATCATCGACTTACACCACACACAAAAATCAACGCAAGATGGATAAAAGACTTAAATATAAGCCACGGCACTGTAGAAGTCCTAGGGGAGAACACAGGCAAGAAAATCTCAGATATTCCACGCAACAATATTTTCACCGATATGTCCCCTAGCGTAAGGGACATAAAGGAAAGAATAAACAAATGGGACTTCATCAAAATAAGAATCTTCTGCACAGCTAAAGAAAACATCAGCAAAATGGAAAGGGAACCAATCATATGGGAAAATATATTTGCCAATGATACCTTGCACAAGGGTTTGATCTCCAAAATATATAAAGAACTCACACGACTCCACCAGGAAGACAAACAATCTGATTAAAAAATGGGCAAAGGACCTGAACAGACACTTCTCCAAGGAGTACATACACATGGCTGAGACATATGAAAGGATGCTCAGCATCACTAGCCATCAGAGAGATGCAAACTAAAACCACAATGAGATACCACTTCACACCAATCAGAATGACCATCATGACCAAAGCAACAAACAACAAGTGCTAATAAGGATGTGGAGGAAAGGGAACCTTAGTGCACTGTTGGTGGGAATGCAGACTGGTGCAGCCACTGTGGAAAACAGTTTGGAATTTCCTCAGAAAACTAAAAATGGAACTGCCTTTTGATCCAGCAATTCCACTGCTGGGATTATACCCTGAGAATCCTGAAATAACAATGCAAAAGAACCTATGCACCCCAGTGTTCATAGCAGCACGATTTACAATAGCCAAGAATTGGAAGCAATCCAAGTGCCCAACAGTAAATGCATGGATCAAAAAACTTATGGTACATTTACACAATGGAATACTACGCAGCAGAATGAAAGAGCTACTACCCTTCACGACAGCATGGATGGAAGCAGAGAGCATTATGCTAAGTGTAATAAGCCAGGTGGTGAAAGACAGATACCATATGATCTCACCTATAAGTGGAACCTCATCAACAAAACAAACAAGCAAGCAAAATATAACCAGCAACATTGAAATAAAAAACAAACTGACAGGAACCAGAGGAAGGAGTAGGGTGGGGAGGAGGGGAAGTGTCATCAAGGAACATGCATAAAGGACCCATGGACAAAGCCAAATCGGGGAAGAATTGAGGGTGGGAGGTGAGGGTGTATGGGGTTGGGGAAAGTGGTGGTGGGAAAATGTTGACAAAAAAAAAAAAAGAAATAAAGTTGACAGGAGGAAGTTAAGAATAGTATAGGAAATTGAGGAACCATATTGCTGATATGTACAACCAACAGACATAAACTAAAAGGGGTGGGGATGATGGGATAGGGTGCAAGGCTGAGGGGATGAAGGGGAGAAAAAAATGGTACAACTGTAATAGCATAATCAATAAAATATGCCAAAAAATTAAAAAGAAAACAAAACAAAAAAAATACCTTAAGAAACTATAGTGACCAAAAGAGTCCGGTACAGGTATAAAAACAGACCCGAAGATCAAAAGAAGAGAATGGGGAACCCAAAAATGAGCCTATGTAAATGGCACTGAGGACGCTGCAGCCACCAGAAAAATGACACTAAAAACTAACTGAAAAATCAAACAATATTTCACTCCAAATCTTTCTTCTGCTGGGTCCTTGAAGGATCGGCTGCCCTGCCCCACTGGTCAAAAGTCATCGCAAACCAGAAGATTCTGCCCACCTTTTCCTCTGTTGGCAGTGACTCCGGGGGCTAATATGAGGTCATCTGAGCACAGATGTAGTCTTACAGTTTCCTCAAAGACTCAGAAGCATTAAGATGAACCAAGTTTCCTTAAAAACAGATGCAGCCGCACTTCCTGAAGCAGAAACAGGAACCGAAACTAGCACTGGTGCACTCCTGAACCCGCTCCCCAGCTTGTGTTCATGAAAAGTGGTCCCACAAAAAGTGCTCATTAGGCCAAAAAGAGGGCCCAGCAAACCTGTCCGAGAGAGGTAAACATGATAATTGTTCCTACCAGCAGTGCTTATTTAAATCGGGAAATTAGGAAGTTACCTGTGGAAACTGGTGTACAGGAAATGTTCAGGAGAAACCAGCCTGGGCAAAGTGCTCACAGCACACCAGGTGGCTGAATTGCACCCCATACCCTGGGGCCCCCTGCTCCCCAATCACTGGCTAAAGCTGGAATAGAGAATTTTCATCCACGTCTCTCCAGAACTCTCAACAGAGGACCAGCCCCACCCTCACACACTGATGTGAAGCCAAGTGCAAAACACCACTAAAAATTAAGTGAAAAACTGATCATTTTCCACACCAAGCCCTTCCTTTGTTGGACCCTCTGAAGACCAAAATCCCTCAGCAGTCATGGCACACAGGAAGTATCCCCTCACCTTTTCCTCCCTTGGTGGTGCATCCCAGGAACTTGCTGAAGAAAAGCAAGTTTTCTCAGAACAGAAGCCAACAAATGTCTGCAGATGGCAGCAGAATGATTCATGTGCTCCTCGTACTCTGCACTCAGGTAAACGGGGAATATAAGTAGTGCATTCCCAAATCTGGTCCAGAGGCAGTGCTCACAAAAAGTGGTTCCACAGGAAGTACTCAATTTGGGCCAATTTCATCCCTGAAAAACCAGTCCTAAAGCTGTGCTCACAAAAGGTGGCAGCACTGGAAGTTCTCACTTAAATTTGGGCCAAACAAAATGTCCCTGGGGAACTGGTCCACAGGATGTACTCACGAAAACTGGTCCCAGCATAAACACTTTCTTGAATTGGGCCAGGAGGACATGTCCCAGAGAAAACTGGTCCAGAAAAAAAATGCTCACTTGATGCCCTGGCTGGTGTAGCTCAGTGGATTGAGCGTTGGCCTGCGAACCAAAGGGTCCCCAGTTCGATTCCCCAATCAGGACACATGCCTGGGTTGCGTGCAAGGTCCTCAGTAGGGGGTGCGTGAGAGGCAACCACACATTAATGTTTCTCTCTCTCCCTTCCCTTCTATCTAAAAATAAAATAAATTAAAAAAAGAAAATGCTCACTTGAAAACACAGTGGAGAAAGTGATCACAGAACTCCAGCTGGCAGAAGTATACCACTTACTCCAGGCATAACTTCTCATCCTCAAACACAGGCTGGATATAGCCTTGAGACTGGGTGGAGAAGCTGTCTCCAAGTCTCACCTTGCTTGTTACCCCAGGCACCCCCACTACCTCTCACAGTTTGGCTGGAACTGGATGGAAAAATTGCATTTAAGTCTCTCATCACCCTTTTCCCCAAGCAACCCGGCTCCACTGTTCATCACAGGCTAGGTTAAATCTGAGATGAAGAATTTGACTCCAAGTCTCTCCTCAACCTTGACCCCAGGACACCCTCTGACAATCACATACTTCACGGAGCCAGGAAAACAACAACAACACATCAGCTCCAGGTCTCTCCTCACCTGTTTCCCAAATACCTCTCAGGACGTCTTCAGGTCTTGCCCCTTTCACCTGGCAACCCCTTCAGCTTGCACAAGCTGGCTATAGCCAAGGTGCAGAATTCAGCTCAAGGACTCTCCTAGCCCATTAACCCCAAGACACCCCCTGCTTTTCACACCATGGCTGGAGCCAGGATAGAATTTGCCTCTAGGTTTCTCCTTGACTGTTTACCCAGAACCCCGACAATCCCTCACAAGCTGTATGGAGAGGAGATAAATAATTCACCTCTAGTTCTCTCCTCATCCCTTACCTGAACACCCACTCTGCCCCTCACACAGGTGACTAGAACCAGATGGTGTTTCTCCCCAGGTCTCTACTATCTCTTTAGCCAGGCACCCCCCTCAGCCCATAACATGATGACTGGCGCCCAGAAGGAGAAATATTGTAGCATCCAGGTCTGTCCTAGCCCTGTTCTCCAGGTACCCACTCTGGCCCTCACACAATGGACTTGAGCCAGGATGGAGATTTTGCTGCCAGGTGTCTACTACCTCATTTGCCAGGCGTCTCTCCTCTGCTCCTCAATAGCTAGTTGGAGCTGGGATGGCATATTAGCCTCTAGGTCTCCTGTCAACCCTTACCCCAGGCAGAACACCCTGTGCAACTCACATACCAGACATGTGGATCCTAACAGAAAAAGATGCCTACAAATAAGGGCTCCTAATGGATAAGTGGGATCAAATATTTTAAAAAGAGCCCTGGCTGGGTGGCTCAGTTATGTGGAACATCATCCTGTATACTAGAGACTTGTGGGTTCGACTTCCAGTCAGGGCACATGCCTGGGCTGTGGGTTTGGTTCCTAGTTGAGGCATGTACAGGAGGCAACTGATCAGTGTTTCTCTCTCTCTCTTCCCCTTCCCTTTTTCTCTCTAAAATTCAATAACAAATATATTCTCAGATGAGGATTAAAAAAATATTTTTTTTTTCTTAAAACACAGCCTACTAGCCATTTCTACCTGGGCCGTTCACACAAACAGCCCTATAGGGAGTAGTTGGCACTGATCCGCATACTTCTGCCCACTTTGAACTGACTGATAAAGACATCTAGATGGAACAGAGCAAAGAAGAAATGACAAAAGTGGAGCAGAGCAGAGCACAGCTGAGCTGCCTAGCCTGAGAGGGAAGTTGCCCAGGACTGCCTCGCCCCGGGGCCTCCTCAGAGCTACGGTGCTTCCTAATTCTCCTATAACAATATTGAACTTTTCAACATTTGTGCTGTTCTCATGGCCATGCTGTATCACAGTTGAGCTATCTGCACTGAATACAGTTTCTTTCTTCACTGCACCCCAACTAGGAAACCCGTATTGGTGTTGAATTAGAGACAATGACCATTGGTTGACAGACACCAGACTTCAGAGCCAGGCTGCACCATGGACACAGAGCCTGGACTGCAAAACCTGGACCCCAAGCTTAAAAGCAGACGATGGACCCCGAATGCCAGATACCAGATTCCATACACCAGACCCTAGAGCCAGGGCTGCACAAAGACCCCACAATGAACCCAGGACATAAAGCCACACCCAAGGAGACCCCAGGCTCCAGAGGCTGGGGGCAGAACCGAGATCTGCCACCAACACCCCGTAGCCTGACTCGGGAGTTGGGGCCAGACACTGGACCCTAGTTGCCAGATGCAGAAGGTGAGCCAGATCTTCACAGTGTAAACAGACCCATGACTCAATAAAGAAAACTCACTACTAAGTCCAAGCAGCTGCTTCACAAATACTTTTTCATGCCAACGTAAATGTAGAATAGTGGAAAACAACTCACAGCACTTCTAAATTCTACCAAATGCTGTAGAGACAGGCCAGGAAGGTGGAGAGAATGAATAAAAATAATCCTCACCTTTATTTAAACTTTAAATAAGGGTTTCACAGCCCTGGCTGGCGTGGCTCAGTGGACTGAGTGATGACCTGCAAACCAAAAGATCATGGGTTCGATTACCAGTAAGGACACATGCCTGGTTTGTGGGTTAGGTCCATAGTTGGGGGTGTGCATGAGGCAACCAACTGATGTATATCTCACACATCAATGTTTCTCTCCCTCTCTTTCTCTCTAAAAATAAATAAATGTTAAAAAAAATCTTATATCCACAAGCTAATTAGTTAGTTGTTCTATATTTCACTGATAAAATCATTCAGTCCTGAGATTAAGTTAGTTTAGTTAAATTGTTAATTCTTTATTTCAGGAAATGGTGATTTCCAAAATTTACTTCCTATTAAATGTCTGATTACTTGCTTATGTGGGGAAAAAAAATAAACCTCCCTCTAACTCAAGGTTTTATCGCCTGGTCTAATTATCATATATATGGGAAAGATTAGCAACAGAAAGCCACCAAACTGAAGACATACATGTGTATGGGAACCACATACTCGAGGGAGTCAGAGACACCATATGCAGGAGAGAATCAAAGACAGAAAGGAAACATGGGTATATAAGACATTCTGGGGGGATGCTGCAGTGTTCAATGGGAAAGTGCCTGCTGCAGGCAAGTCAGAAAGCGTGAAATGCAGTTCTGAGTGTGGATTGCTGGGGTACTGTGGTGTGTGAATGTTTTATTTTTCAGCTGATGTTTTGAATAAGGTGTTCAGGCTCAGACGCTAAAGGCAAGACGGCTAAGTGCAGGCGACAAGGCCGGGCCAAGCTTGTGGTCCCTGCATTACTTGTGGGCCATCTGCACAAAGTTAGCAGCATGCAACTGCAACATAGGTGGACTCAGCAGTGTTAGAGACTGGCTTCAGGGCATGGCCAGTCTACACACTTTCCTGGGAACCAGACTGGTGCCTTCCCTCATGAGAGAGCCTAGGAATGCCCTCCTGGTTTCTAGCACGCCCCAGTTCTGGGGTCTGGAGGTCCCACCCACTATCCTACCAGGAGATTTGTCCTGGTGGGTTGGGTTCGGGGAAGACTCAGGCTTGTAGTGTGGGGATGACAGAACACACCCTCTATCTTTCCTAAGTCTGAATGGCACCTTCCACAGGAGATCCAGTGGGTCCCATCCTCCCGATTACACCAGAAGCCCCCTCAGAAACTGACAGGTCAGCATCTAGACTAAGACAAAAGGCAGAACCACAAGCAGAGGCAGGTGGAGGGGGTTTCTGCAGTGCCTTCTATCTTTAGTTGACCCACGTCCTGGGCCCTGTCCTGTTAATAAGCCAGACTTACACTGCAGCAATGCCCATCACAGGTGCAGCCAAGCTCAGAGGAATCAGCCACAAACTGGATTGCTTGTGGCTTCAAACAGGGTGCTTAGAGCTACATGTGGACAGCATTTGATACTGGCTTGCACCAGCTTCAGACATCGGTCTTATTTACAGGGAGAACCCAGCAGGCAAATACTAACCTCTGCTTAGAAGATTTCCACATCGTTGTTTTTCAGTATTTTTGTTATTTTTACTTTTGTATAGTTTTAATAATTTTTTCTTTTCCTTCGATTTTTTGTTTTTTCTCTATTTTAAAAATCAAACTTCACATTTTATTTTTCCCTTTTCTTAATCCATTTTGCCTTTTTTCTTCCCATTCTTATTTTTAAAATTTTTCTTTTTCCCCATTCTTTGTGCTTTTGTGGTGATTCCCTGTTCTATTCCTGTCTCTCATGGTTCCTCCTCCTTCTATCCTCTCATAATCATTTTCTTTTCTTTGGTCTTACCATATTCTTGTTTTTCTTATAATATTCTATTTCTCTTTCCACTTCTATTATTCTCTTATAGCTGACTTTGCTGTTGTTGGCTTTCTTTCTTTTTTGGTTGTGTGGGTTTTGTTTTCTGTGTTGTTTTGCTTTGTTCTGTCAGTATTGGTACAATAGCGCACAAGATGTGGTTGGGGCTGAGCCTCTCAGCCAGCCAGTCAGAGGGGACAACTCACCAGTGAACAGGCCAACAACAATCAAGACCCAAATAAAACAGGAGAGCCTACATAAATGTCACAAGGGGCATTCCTAGAGCATCCAGCTCAGGAGATCAAGGAGACTGCACCTCTGAGTCCCACAGGACTCTTACCACATAAGGCCACCTCAAGAAGACAGTGAGTCAAACAGATCTAATACATAGAAACAAGTAAAGAGTAACTAAAACGGGGAGATAAAGAAGCAACTCCAAAAATGAAAAAAAGGAAGCATCACAGAAAAAGAACTACTGAAACTGAGACAAGCAATTCGTCAGACATAGAGTTCAAGGAAACGGCTATAAGATGCTGAAGGAACTTACTGAGAATTACAAGAAACTTGGGCAGAACTATATCAGCATGAAAAAGGATGTAGAAACCATGAATGAAAACCAGTTGGAAATGAAGAATGTACTAACAGGAATTAAAGATCAAGCAGAGAATTGAATCAGCTATTTGGAACACAAGGTAGAAAAAACCCTACCCAATCAGAGCAACAAAAAGAAAAAAGACTTAAAAGAATGAGGATGGCTTAAGAGAACTTTGAGACAATATGAAATTTAACAATGTCTGCATATTAGGGATACCAGGAGAAGAAGAAAGCGATCAAGGGATGGAAAACCTGTTTAAAGAAATAATGACAGAGAACTTCTGTAACTTGGTGAAGAAAAAAGTCATACAAGTTCAGGAAGCACTGAGAGTCCCAATCAAACGGAACCCCAAAAGACCCAAACCAAAACACAACATAATTAAAATGGCAAAGTTTAAAAGATAAAGAGAGAACCTTAAAGGCAGCAAGAAACAGTTACCTACAAGGGAGCTCAGAAAAGACTGTCAGCATCAGGCCAGAAGCAATTGGCATGAAATATTCAAAGTAATGAAAACCAAGGATCTGCAACAAAGACTACTCTATCCAGCAAGACTATCATTTAAAATTGAAGGTGAATAAAGAGATTCCCAGACAAAAAAAGCTAAAGGAGTTCATTAACACCAAACCAGCACTGCAAGGGATGTTAAAGGAACTCCTTTAGAAGAAATAACAGCCCTGGCTGGTGTGGTTCAGTGGATTGAGTGCTGGCTTGAGAACGAAGGGCTGCCTGGTTTGATTTCTGGCCAGTACCTGGGTTCTGCGCAGGGTCTTCGCTTGGGGTTAAGCAGTAGGCAGCCTGTTGGTATATATCACATGTCCATGTTTCTCTCCCTTTCTTACTCATCCCTTCCCCCACTCTCTAAAAATGGTTAGATAAAATCCTTAAAAAAAAAAAAAAGAAGTGAGAGGGAGAGAAACATAGGTGTAAAGTAATAAAATGGCAATAAACAAATACCTATCAATAATAAACTTAAATGTAAATGGATTAAATGCTCCAATAAAAAGACAGGGTAGCTGAATGGACAAGGAAACGTGACCCAGCTGTGGTCCTATGCACATGGACGAAAGGGTTGCTAGTTTCATTCCCAGTCTAGGGCGCATGCCTAGGTTGTGGGCCAGGTCCCCAGAAGGGGGTGTGCAAGAGGCAACCACACATTGATGTTTCTTTCTTTCTCCCTCCCTTCCCCTCTCTAAAAATAAGTAAGTAAAATCTTAAATAGAAACAAACAAACAAACAGAAAAACATGACCCATATATGCTGTTCATAAGAGACCCACCTCAAACAAAAGATTTACGCAAGCTGAAAGTGAAGGGATTGAAAAATATATTCCATGCAAATGGAGACCAAAAACAAAAAACAAAAAAAAAAAAACAAAGCTAGGGTAGCAATACTTATAACTGATAAAATAAACTTCAAAACAAAGGCAATAAAAAGAGACAAATAAGGTCTCTACATAATACTAAAGGGAACAATCCAACAAGAGGATATAAATCATAAACATATATGCAACCACCCAATACAGGAGCACCTAAATATATAAAGAAAATTCTGGTGGACTTTAAAAAAGAAATAGATAACAATACAGTCCTAGACTGGGAATTGAATGAGTGACCCTTTGGTTTGCAGACTGGCACTTAATCCACTGAGCCACACCAGTCAGGGCGATTCACCAGTTTTGATAAGTTTTATTAAAAAATGCATGCTGATATGACAGCTGTCACAATACAATCTAACAAAATTGTTGAGTGAAGTTAAAGACGACAAAGAGCTACTAGAGCCATTGTACAGAAAACTAAACCAACTTTTTGGTCAGCCCAATAGAATCAGAGGCACAGAAACAAGGAAGAGACTTGTAGCTATAAGAGGGGAGGTGGGACGTCGGGATTGGTTGAAAGAAGGTGAGGGGACTAGACGAAGAATATATATGCATCACTCATGGACATGAACAATGGCGTGGGGATTGACTGTGGGAAGGGGGAAGCTGGGGGGAGGAGGGCAAAAAAATGGGGACAACTGTAATAACATAAATAATAAAAACATTTAAAAATTTAAAAAGAAAGACATTCTGAGCTAAGGGTGATATAAGGTGCCTTCAAAGTGTCCTTGCAAAATGATAGCAGCAGATGCTTATTAAATAGGTGGTACGCCCAAGAAGTACACTAGATGGCAGCAGAGAAAAACATTTCCTGGTAGTGCGCATGTTAGAGTATGGAGGTCTTCCGCTCTGAGCACAGAGGGTTCTGCCCTCTGGATTCTGAGTGTTGGGTGGGGTCCCACCTGAGAGAGTTGGGGGTCCTGTCATGTCAGCTCTGAGTCCTATGAGTGTGGGGTGAGTTCCTTCAAGAAAGAGTAGGAGATCCTTACACATCATGTTTGCTTTATTTAGTGTGGAATGTGAACTGATTTCCAGAGAATATGGGGTGTCCTTTGACATTATGTCTGGATCTTGTGAATGTGGGGATGAGTTCAGCCTGAGAAAATAGGGGATCCTGTGACATTAGCCCTGAGACCTGTGAGTGTAAACAGGGTCACACCATGAGAACAGAGTGTCTAGTCACTACAGCTCTTGGTCCTGTGAGTTTTATGAGGGGTCTCACCTTTAAAAGTAAGGTGTCTTTTCACATCAGTTGTGTCCTATGAGTGCGAGGAAAGGTCTGTCCTTAAGAGATTTGAGGGTCATTTCACATCAACACTGGTTTTTGTGAGTGAGGGGAGGGGTCCTTCCGTGAGATAGCAGGGGGTCTGGTCACATCAGCTCTGGGTCCTGTGAGTGTGGGGTTTGTTCCCTTCCTGAGTAGGGGGTCCTGTCACATCAGCTTTGTGTCCTGTGAGTATGGAAATAGGTTCTTTCCTGAAAGAGTTAGGGGCTGTGTTACATCAGGTCTGAACTTATCTGAGAGAATATGGGGTATCGTTTGACATTACATCTGGATCTTGTGAATGTGGGGCCCAATAACTTCACAAATACTGATTAACAACTATTTTCAAAGGTGATCAGGAAATTATATGAAAGTGTTTTGCAGAATAAACACCAAACCTATGGAATACAAATAGGAACTAAAGTGTTATGTAAGGGTCTCTTCCAAGGGCATATACTTTGCCTAATTTTCCTAAAGGCAGTCATTGTAAGTCCCTGAGAAATGATTTACTAACCTTATATGAAAACTCTAGAAAGGGAAGAGAGTGGCAGGCAGGAGATAGAAAATTAAATAACCAAAAAAACAAAGAGATGAAACCTCTTTTGTCTGGAGAAATATTGGTGAAAAATACTTTTGAAACATTACCCAGAAAAAGCTTAGTGAGTACAACAGTTTGTCCACTACATTTATGATAGGTAAAATACTATTCTAGGAATGCAGAAGGTGACAGAGTTACAGACAGAAAAATGAGGTTCTTGTGCTCAAGGAATTTATAATATATTGGCTAAGGCAATGTACACTTGTCAATGAAGTGACACAAAGGTACAAGGTCCTGACTTCCATATCTCAACTGCTTACCTGAGAGCCAACTGTATTTGGACGTATCACAGGAATCTCAAGATTTAATAGGTAAAAACTCGAATTTTTAGTTTACTCTCAAACCTCTTGTGCTTTTCTCCACTTCAGTAAATAGCACTACTCTCCATCAGTAACTCACGCCACATACCTAGGAATCATCCTTCATTCTGTTTTTTTCATGTCCCACATTACACCCAGCGGTAAATGCTTGAGTCTATTTTCATAACTAAAAACCATCATTCACCCACCACCCCATACTCTGCCACTACCTTAATGTAAACCATCATTATCTCCTGCTTATGTTGCTGCATTAGCCTCCGAAGTGGTCTGGTCCCTTCTAATCTCTTCAGATTCATCTCATACAACTATACTTTCTGAATATTCCAG